>BEXV01000182.1:175865-188584 GCA_003118195.1 Hemicentrotus pulcherrimus | reverse complement strand
CCCCCCCCCCCTCCCAATAAGAACAAGTCAGATGCATGAGTGATCCTCCTTTATCTTGGAAAACAGCATAACATTTTTAAACTGTGGGAAAATATCGTTGTTTACTCCATAGACACAAAAACTCTAGTATAAATAGGGATACAGAAATTGGTATATGCTATGAAGTGTGATAACTGATAAAAATGGTTCAATGATTGTCTAAGCATTTATTTCCATTCAATGAGGACCTGGGCATGTATGCTAAAGTGCATGTCCACCGGAGGGAAACGTGTGCACTACAAATTAATTAATTGCTTTTATCCTGTATACCGGTATTGAAAAGGAATTTGGTTCTTTCAAACCAAGCTCTTGAAAGCCATCAGGCATAAAGGCAAAATTTGATCATAAACTATATTTCTCTGAGGTTGAATCAGTATATGATAATGATATCAAATTAGTTTACTATCTGTCACATTAAAGATAGTAAGATAAAATTGTTTAGTCCATTCATTTTATGGATATGATACACATATAATAAAACACCCACACTATCATTCTATTCAGAGAATTAATGCACTAGTGAGCCTAAATACATTGTTAGAAGTTCAGCCACCTATGCAGAAATAGATGAATAAATTTAAACTGAATTTTACTGCAACCATCTTCCCCCTAATGTCCAATTTTGTCTCAAAAGATAGACCAAAGACAGTGACAATAAACAAGCTTTGCTCCTGGAATTAACATTCTTTATTCTCTGAATCTTATCACCAGCACACCCTGTCACTGTCTTCCTTTTATATCTCTCATACCTATTTCACCCTCATGGTGTAGATTTCTCAGCACATCTTATCTAAATTATACATTCTACTCCCATCTCCCATACCATGGAAATATAAATATCACCACATTCCCAATTTTCATGTTAACAGTACTCGTCTGGTACCTCGTTCATAATGTACTTGTCTTCATCGAATGTCACCTGTTTCATGTTGGCGTTATTCTTCCTGTGAGCATTGGAGGATTTGATTCTGTTTAACATCAGGTGAATTTTCATGTTAGCACTGACCTTTGAATTCACAGCCTTTTCTCAATTCAGTCTTTGACTTTAAAGCGGATTTGCCAGACAGTCCCAAAATATTGCATGTATTTGATATATTTGATCTAATTATAAGCTCTATTCTACTCCCATATCTTCCCTTTATACCCTCCCTTACTACTCCACCTTCTCTGCCTCCTCATTCACTCAATATCTCACCTCTTCCAAATAACAATGTCATTGTTTTAATTATAATTTATGGACAGAGATATTGCCTGTAAACTTACCAAAAATTACAAAAATAAAAAATGAGTTGAGAGTAATACACACATGCCCAAAGTAAACTTCCAGTTAACTTGTTTGCAGGCCTTGAAATGGAATAATGTCTATAATCCTGTATTACCCTTGGCCATCTAAATGGCTTTGATTTTCGTAGTTGTTTGGGGTTTACTGTGTGTTTACTGAAGATATCACAAAGTAATTAGATTCAGTATGCTCATCCTTTTCTCTCCATTTCTTTTCCATCTTTTGCCTCCTTTTCATATCTTGCACCTCTGTTCTCAACAAATTTTCAAATGAAGTTCTTTTGCCTTTGCCCATTTCGTGTGAAGAGTCCCTCATTCACATCTACTCTTTCGTCCATGGCCCCTGTTTTTATTAATTTCTGCTCAATTTCTGACAGGGAAATACCCTACTGATACAAGCACATCAAATAAACCACAAATTACTAGAGGAAACTATAATATGACACTGAACTGGACACCTATAGAGAGAGGGTCAAAAGGAAAGAAAGAGGTTGGCCAAAAAATTAAAATCTTATCACTGAATTTGGTCAGCCATTGGAACAGCTTGACTACTGTGAGTCATTAAAACCTGTCAAATATAAATAATGACAGGTTGGATCCTGCTAGGAAAATGATAACCGAGGAATTAAAGATGACACAAATGTTGATGAAAAGTACTAAAAGCATCCTAAAATGAGGCCCTGTGAGTTCAAAACTTCAGTCAAGTGAGGCTCCAAGAGGGATGGTGTGGTTTATCATCCATTGAATAAATCATTGTGGTTTCTAAAGATGGGTGATATCATTATTTTCATCTTAATAATCTTTTATATTAATCATCATTTATCCCTTATCTATATTGTCAATGTCATCTTGCTTCCGTTTGGTCATATTCGATCACAAGTCCGTATAGATTAGCTAATCCAAACCAGAATTTCTATCTCTTATATTCAACGAAAAACGAAAGAGAGATGGGTCAAGTAATTTGAACGCAACTCCAGTTGAGTATTGGATCAATTTATAAAGCAGTAAAATTTGGGAGAAGTAATCCAATTACAGGGGCATGCTTCAACCAACAGATAAAATTATCTCAATTTCTCTGAGGAAATCCTTGCAAACCACAAATTATGAGTAGCGAACAGGAGCTTGGGCCATCACGACCAGAAGCTGAATGAGAGCGGACAGGAGCAGTGACAGTTACTCATCAGAAGGGATTACTTGTATACACACCTTCACCGTCGTCGTACATCCTTCAAACTTTACCATTAATATGACCAGGATACACAAAAACTTTTTGAATCATTTGCACTCATTTATGAATTCTATATTTAGAAATCTTTACATAGCAAAACTTAGATGAGGATGGGTTTTGTTAAAAAGCATGGACCCTACGGCTAGTTGGAGAGAGCATAAAGAGGGATTTTCAACAAATATGCATGTTTATTTTCTAACATTGCTGTCATAATTATCAGCAAATATTTATTTAAAAAAAAAAAATTATCATGTCTTATCTAAACACAATCTCTCTTTAAATATTAAAATTGTCTACATGTACATGTAGCTAGTACAAATACAAGAGCTATTGTATGATAATGACAATACTATACAGGGTCCTAACCCAGTTGATCAAATTGCACAGAATCTTTTATCCGTGCAGCATGTGAAGAATATATGAAAAATATAATTCAAAGTCAAGACAGTTGTCAAATTCAATCTTGAGACACGTCTCAATATGGAAGCCAAAGATTAGGTTCTGATAATGAATTTCTTGATAACTTAACAAATCATTCTACAACGGGTAACATCTTCTATCTAATTTCCAATATCTCTGAGAAATCCAGGAGATTCTCATATCAACACTATCACACCTATATTATGAACCAAAAGGAAATGTTTATCAAACTCTACATATCATAGCACTAAACCAATGAAATAGCCTGAAGTTCACAGCAACAGGAACTTTTTGACAAATGTGAACACACCTCAATGATCGACGGAATACACCCCTGTCACATGAGTCATGGCAAGGTATGATTGGCATCAGCAGACTGGTAACACTTCTCCGACTCATATATCCCATAGAGCCTAAACAAACCAATCCCTAGACTGGGATCCCTGGCTCCCATCACCATCATCATATCATGTAACTCATTGTCTAAACCTCTCTCTGCACTAAACAAAGTGAGTGGATATGTTCTTGGCTGGCAGACAGACTGCTTGACACACTTCAAAGAGTAACACAATCCTTCGAAACACATCACACATCTTCTTAGAGATGTCATTAATGCACCCTCAAAGTTCTCATTTCATGATTAAACGCATATGAATGCAGATATCAACCAAGGTTTCTTACAATGTGTCCTAGATGAATACTCAGAACACAAAACATTAGCATAGAGGTACAAAAGACAGAGTCACTTGGACCCTCTATCCTCTTTCCAAAACTTCTCAAAGTCTTGATTTGTGAAGATGATCTCCTTGAAGACGTTACTGGTGTGGATGCATCCCTCCAGGAGTAGGTGGTGTACAACAGTCTCTAGGGGTGATCAGGGAAGAAGAAGATGTGGGCCACGTCTTCCCAGGGGAAATAATTGGGGATTTACAGACATAAACTTGTTATGCTTATGGATACCATAGTCTGCCTAGAGTCAGAATGATATGTTCTCATATGCTTTAACACATATGTAATGCCCTTCTGGCTCTCAGCATACAGTAGCACATATCAGTCTGCTAGCCTTTAAGTTTCAGATGGTTGGGGTTACCAACAAATGTTTGTGCCTTTGCTGATGGAATTGGAAACAATAATTGGAGAACATGAGTACACATCTTTCAAGGGTTCTTTGAAACAGCAGTTCCTCTGTTTCCATATTCCATTGTTATCATATCCTGACCTATTTTACATGATGAGAAACTTGGCACTCTTTAGAAAATGCATAAAAGTTTTTCTTTTTATTGGAGAAAATGTGTGTACATGTAGATCGATGCTTCTGATACACTGGACCTGTTTGTCTTACTTGAGCCTATAACCTTGCAGGGATCAACAATTATTTGTTTGGACATTGGGTCCTGATTGTAATTTTTTAGGTTTGTGTCCATTATACCCCCATCTAAATATGAAAAATTGCTCTATGTAAAAGTTGTCAAGCCCTGTTTTAAAAGTCAGTTAATCTTCAAAGAAATACAAGGACAGTGATGATTGGCGGAAAGGAGGGTTCTGATGAGTCATCTGCTGGCTATTTTTCAATTCTTAGTCTTACCCATCCATTTTAGGTGTGATCCTCAAGGTTTCACATCTCATCTGTTTGGAGCGAGAAGGGCGATAACTTGTATACTTTAACACAGAGTTTACACCCTTCCGGCTCTGAACAGATGATCTCTATACTCCATGGCTCTGTAACATATTGAAATACTTTTCAAATTAGTCATTCTGTTAGATCTTTTGTTTGCTGCTGCTGACTTTTTTTGTACTGTCCCTCCACCCCCTCCCCCCTACACACACAAATCCTATGTGCCTTTCCCCTGTCTTATGTTAGATTCTGTTCTGCATCAAATTGCATTTTCAGACTGATAATTTCAATCCTTCCTTGACAAGAATAATGTCTTCATGAACTTTGTTCGATAAGAGATCCGACTATTATCTTGTAAAATATGCATCTATTTTGCTCATCAAAACAAGTCTAATTGATTTATGTAAAATGATCTATGACAACTCATAAACTCACTCTCGATAACAACCTGTATCTTTGGGGAAGGCTGTCAGGGAAAATATAACAATTTGATAATAGCGAGTCCCTGATTAAAGGTAGTAATTTGCGCACGATACATAGTAAGGGAGAAGGGGTGGGGTCTGGGTTTCTTTTTTGCTTAGCAAACAATTTCTCATCTGTTTTATGGGCTAATTTATTCTCTGCAACAACACACTTTTGTCTCCACCCACTCTCCTATTTCTATGAAATCATGAAATACAATTTTATTAACACTTTTAATAACTAATCCAAATGTCTATATTCAAATCTTTCTGTGACAGGTACATAATTCATGAATCATGGCTTAATAAGGATGTATTCCTGCAAATTTCTCTATTGCTAAACCTGTTTCTTGTTTATTCCTCTGACCCTCTTGGAACTACATGTAGGATGAAGTGGTGGGGGGGAGGGAGGGGGAAATATTCACCCATTTCTTCCTAGGGCTACTTCCCTTCACTTATGATGTAGGTGGTCAGTAGTTTAGTTGTGATGAGCAGTCCTGTCTGCCGCTGAGTGAAAGCGAAAGCTAAAGCTACGTGGCATCATCAAAACCAGGCTCCCTACTTCAATTACTGCCTCCAGTTTATTTACTCTTGTCTAATGACTGAGATGTAGTGCATTTATCAATAAATTTTTCAGAGTCTCCATTTGAGTCTTGAGATGAGTGATGATTTGACAGGGAAATCATCTTCTTTCTATCACAGTCTATTTACAAAGAATATTTTGGAAGAACCGAGAGTCAGGCCCCTATTAGCCTAAAATGCTTTGGCCCTCTCCAGGGTAAATAAGTGTAAAAAGTCACTCAAAACTATTTTAAGACCACATAAAATAGCAATATACCAAAATTAGTTCTTGATAATAACTGTCAGCAAAGTTTTTAAGCCAATGATCATCAAGCCCTAAGCAAACATTCTTTACTCAACAGAATTGCTCCACTCTAACCTTTTTTTTTAGGAAGGTACGTGGGCTTACATGTGTATCCTGCCTGTTCATANGGGGGGGGGGGGGGGGGGGGGGGGCTATTGACCGAAATTTGGGGCCTGTGTTTTCCTGTTATTTTTGGACATGGCCCCCAAGTTACGTACAGTCCTCCGCCCTAGAAATGTTAAAATAACAGTAATGGCACAATGGTATTCATTACATTGGCATATCAAAGGAACCAAATCATCAAACCAACCAAGAATTCGATGTTTTTTTTAAGTTAGCATTGAAAAGAGTAGCTATATATGTGCATAGTTTACAATTAATTTCCATAAATTATATCTCCTGGTTTAAAAAAAAAAAATCTTAAGGTCTTGAAGGGGACACCTACAAGTATTACTGTAGCCTTGACACAGAATGTTAGCAGCCATCATTGGCTGACAGCATTCCAGACTGCCTCCTTAATGGAAACCTGTGAGATGTTACTGAAAATAGCCTATCCTAATTAGATTGCAACTCCATCAAGGCTTCTGCCCTCATACATCATTGCAGGATGACATTACTACAATGAATATTCCAATGAACACTCCTAGCCTTCTAGACATAGAAAATTTCATGCCTGCAAAATGCCCTGCATAGAGGCTGTTCTCTGCTTCTCTGTGAATAAAACCATCTTGTATCAAGTCTGCAGCTGATAGACCAATTCCCTTGTTTTGGCTTTTTATAAAATAAAGGATTTATACTACTTACTCCACACTTAAAAGTCAGTTTTGTTAGGTATCTACCTACTCTAGACTTGATTTGAACCATGTCTCTGGTATGACACACCTTCATCTGTCTATAACTACTTGGAGATGATGGGAGACCATTTTCATTGGGAGCAGGGGGAACTCACTCTGGTTGTACCAAGGAGTTAGTTTGCCTAATAACTGCTTGGTTTTCAATATGCACTGTCTGTTAATGCATTTTGAATGGGAGTAGCATTCTCATCTTGAATTATTTATCAAATTTTGCATACGACAGGGTGATAAGTACATGCCTCTGACCTCAAATAAAGTTGATGAGAGTATGGTCTGATCACCTCGATATGGTTTGGTCTCATAAAAATGGAACAAACCTGACCAGGGAGTAATTTGCCTGTAGCATTGATGTTTTCCTTCTCTAGTCTACAAAAATCCATCTTTTCATGTATGGAAATCTTCAAGGTAAGTTCTCCAACTGAGAACGTTTCGACAATTTAACATCTCTTATTTGAATTTGATAATATATCTGGGTGGTAAAGAAACCAGCTACAAAATATGACCGATATAGAAAACTGTACCATCAAGTCCATCATGAATTTTAGGAATGAAGAAAGGTCAGCATGCATGCTTCAAATCAAGAAGAAAAGTCAAATACGTGTATGTGTATGACAGAGACAAGAACTGTTAAATCTTAGTCTTAGTCTAAACAAATCATGTCACACAAGTCAAATTTACCAATAAGACAAAGACCTATTTGTAAATTTAAAAAATCATCTTTTTCAGTACTGATTTCATCAGTACTAAATAATAATTCAAATGGAAGCGATCTGATGCACATAATGTTAAAAAAATAAATGCTGAACTTTAAGCCGTCAATCACAATCAGTAACATGGGATTAGCTATGAGATGAAAAACAGGAAGAATTATGACGGATTTGCCTTCAGATATGTTTTTATTAATCTTTTTCATCCATTTACAAAAAAAAGTCTGAGCGATAACAGGATACTCCTATTGCAAGTGCAATGTGGTTTATGAATACATGTACAGAAGTGGGTTAAAGTCACATCCACACTCCCCCATATTTCCTGCAAAAAAATGATAAAGACATGATTTCTATTATGATGAAATATTAGTCTTCTTGAAAACTGAAATTCAAATACGTACCGAGTTTTACTTTACTTCTGATAAGTTATGTCCAACATGTTGAAATGGACTGTTGCCTAATCCTTCATTGAGAAATATCAAAAAGAAACTTCAGATTACCGGTATTCAATTTTTTTACTGAAATAAAGACACATTACATATCACCTGTTAAGAGCCAAAAGGGCTTTCACTCTGTTAAAAGTCATTGTCTTTTAACACAGCATTAGCGACCTTCCAATTCTCAGAAGACAACACATGTTTATTCTGTTTTCTAAAATCTTGACTATCTCAAAAAAAAAGTTGCAAGAACTTATTGATTATCTATTTCAAAATAGATTTTAAAACTTTTTCAGGCACTTGCAAAATGACCACTCCCTTAGTTAGACTGTAGGTTCATTGCTTATTATGGTAATCCTATATCAATATTATACACTAACTGAATTGATTTTATTTACAAATGGCTTAAATGAGTACAATGCAATTTTCCCCTAAAAATAGCTTGATAATCTTCATGTCATCTCATAATCAGCTAACTGATTCATGCAAGATTATCCAGATTTTAATGTGGTTGTAGCTACTTCAGTGTACTTTATGCTGCCTCGTCAAGATTGATATCCAAGTCAATTTTATTGGTGCACATTCAAAACAAAACAGAAATGAATGAAGGTCAGGGTCAACATACAGTCAACTGATGAAATCTCTCAACTAGAGATTAGCTTCTGCAACATTATAGTATTAATAACCTCTATCAATGACAATGAAGTCATTCAGCTAAAACCTACTATACTACAGAATTGATGTGAGGAATATTTTGGTATGAAAGAAAAAACTTGATATGCAATATATTATAATGGGTTATCTGATGAAAAATAAACAAGAGTACATGATATTCAAGAGTGAATAAACCAGTCTTGAATGTCATGTGATCCCATGCACATCGAAACCTCAGATCATCTCAACTGCAACATTTTTAGACGGAAACATCTCTGAAATCCTATACGATGAAAGACAAACTGCAGATCAACTAATGTTACTCACACATTTTCAAAGTGCATGACCTGCTTTTGTTCAATGTAAACTGTAGCGTGTAAATGTAATTTTCAGCTCAAATGCAACTGCATCGTGTTCTTCTTTAATAGTATAGAGCTCTAGACAAAATTCCCTTCTTTTTTCAGCTCATCAGTTAATCTACAATGTAAACGAGACTCTCTCTCATTGTAAAAAAAAAATCTTCATCCCATGTGGGATATTGGAGCTGGCATCATGCAAAAAAAAGCACCCCATATGCACAGGTTCACTTATACATTGCAATATCAGACTATTTCCGACATATTGCACTTCCGAACTCCACCTCTTCATTCAATCAATTACAGCATCAATCTAAAATTTTGCCAGCAATCTTGGAAAGGATATAATGATTGGGAAACAGCTGGAGCAGTATTTGATATGGATCTAGCAAATTCTACGGAAGTAATAATCTCTACTGATATGTGATTGGTGTCATATTTTATGTAATGGATATAATGCCTGAAGAAATTAGTTTTTTTCCTTAAGAAAACACCATGCTTTGAAAGACAAAATTCATGTTAACTTATAGGACAATCCTTCTGTTTTCTATGTAGCACTCAAAATATACATAAGAGATCTGGGCAATTTTGTCCACATCCCTATAGCCAGAGATATTGCTGAAAATGCCTCTGTCAGCCTCTTAGTATCTTCTTTCTTAGCTTTGACTTTGTGACATGTACTTTTCTGTGTTGGGACAATTCTGCAGCCCAAATTCTACAGAAAAAAGATAACTTCTAGTGTTGATCATAATATGTTGCATACTTGCTAACAATAAAATATATCTACCGGTATACAACCAGCTCACATGTGAATGTGAGTTGTTTTAATCCATGCTCTAAAGGAGCCAGGATTCAGTAGTCGATCGGTTAAAACATTTCTTCTTTTGAGCACTTGTGAGTATTCTCTTGGGGCTTGTTTTTAAAGGGGGCAAAACAGAGTATGCAGAGTTCCCACCAGCCATTCACACAAATTTATCAGTCTTTTAAAAGTATTGTTAGTACCTCAACAGAAGCCTCTAAAAGCTCTGCAGAGCCTATCCTACCCTGGGTCCACGCACTGGCTTACTGCCCATTCTCTCTCTTTCTCTTTTTTTATTCCATTTCACGACTATCCTTCTTCAAACTTCCTGTATGAAACCTGTCATTAGTTCTGCTCCCCTCTTGGCACGGTCTTCCCTCAGCTCAAGAAAGGCCTTCATCACGTTTAGTGACGGGACTACCTTGGTAGGTAATTAATTGATGTCAGTTTACAGAAACTCACAGAAACCCAAGTTTGCTTCTTTTCTAAAAATAAAACTCCCTGGGTCTTACAAAATCCATATGAAACATAAAAGAGTGACAGTCTTTAAAGATGAAGTTGAGTTCTGGTCATGCGATTGCATCGTGAAAGAAACAGTGTGGAATCGACCAGAAAAGGTTGATCATCTAGCATATAAGAATTTGTGTGTATTGCAAGGTTCTGGAATCATCAAAATGATAACAAATTTGGCCAAGTCTTGGTAAAGTTACAAACACTGTACACAGAAAGATGTATGGGTCTACACAAACATGTGGTGTAAAAATCCTACCCTGGATTTTTACGATGTTTCATGTCATATTTAGAATATGAAGGCATTTGAAGAGCCATGCTTTTCAGGGAACATGTCTTATGTGATGTTCTTCCACACTTGCATAATAAGAATGATAGCGCACACAAATTATTTTTCACCTCTTCCCAGAACTCAACCTTTTCTTTAATAAGGTAAGCTTAAGTGCCCACAATGTGCATAACCCAGGCACAAACCAACAACCATGGTGAGGTAATGGAAACTGGTATAAAATATGAAAGCAGAAGGGATCGTTCATATGAGATTGAGGTTTTTCAAAGTAACCATTTTTTTAAATTGTAATAAAGCTGCAAAATAACCATGAATCAATAGATTAATCAGACAAATGTTCCTCCTGTGAAAACTGCATCTATTTACTGTTAGACACCACAATGATCATAAAATCATTTAAATACTAAGTCCTATCACTATGACTTGATAGTCATGATAGCTTAGAGGCAGAATTCATAATGATCATCAAATTGATTGATTCACCCAGAACCTGTATAAAACATTTAAGTAGCCAGTAATTAGATTTAATGCGAGGTACTTTATGAACTTCGGGCTGCAGGTATATACAGTCATATCAGATACAAAAATACCCTGTTTACCTTGAGGAATGCTGTCAATCAAATTATATTAGTGTCAAATTGGTTAGGGATGGGCCCTCAAAATTCTACCTTCATGTCTGCTTTTGGTAAGATACTACTTTTTGGTATGATTTTTCATAAACTGCATACATAACACATACTACTTCTCTGTTTCACATCGACTGGTGTTATATTGGTTTAGGATGAGCCCTTACCTTTATGTACTTAACATGTATATGTTTCTGGTCTCATTCATCACACACCTAGTCATGCTATCTCCACATCTCATGAAGACTAAGACTTGGAACCCTCATATGCTTATTTTCCATCCTTTTAAAATTTTAATCCAATGATAATGAACAATGTATTCATATTTTTTTGTAATCCATTTTTGTTCATGAAAGATAATCCTGTAGGAATTTTTCATCAAATATGATGGCATAAATTAACATGGCATAATATTAACATGGGATACATTCTTTAGAATAATAATTTTGTTGATATACTGTGTAACAAAATATTCATTTGAAGATTACCAAATAATCTGATCCCTTCACTGTTCGATAGTGCCATGAACTTTTCAGACACATTGTTCTCTGGTTAAAGACCCATGAACTAATAAAATGAAATGTCTATGAATTGTCATGACTCATTGAGAGGGGATCTTTCTTTTTTTCATTTTCAATTTTTCAATTTTACCAGAATATCATCAAAACCTCATACATTTATAATATATGACCCACTGCCATCCATCTACCAGTATTACTGAAATGGAATAAACACTAATGAAGCATTATCACGCTGCCCACAATAAAGGACCCTATTCTTTAACGATGCAATAAAACTATATTACCTGCACACAGCAGCTGTGTGAGCAAGGTGCAATAATCTACAGTTCGAGTTTTCAACACATTCTTTATTTGTTCTCCCTCGCAAGGCGAACAGTAAACATGCACCACCTCTGGCTTTCCAATCACGAAACGAAAACCGCCCCCTCCAACGAGAAAAACAGTCTGTTCCCTTAAATGTCTGGCTTATGTTCAAAACCACCCAGATAAGATTCCCATACCTATGAAGCAATAATGGGGAGTTTTCATTCCCCTGCCAGTCCGCCTCATGCAGTTCAATTTGTGGGCTGGTATCTGCCGTGGGTCTGCCAGAAGTATTTTTTTGTATCTGCGTTTTAAGCATGTTGTTTACGGGTTCTTGCTAGGCCTGGATAAGGCGTTAATTCAATTGGAAGTTTAAATTGGTGAGGGAGTCAAGTTGATTGCCAGCTTCAGTACATGAATGTAAATGACTCGCAATGTTATCTGAATATGTTTTCCCAAAGTTGCAAGGTTACCAACAGTCATACCACATTGTGGCAAATGATGCAATCTGTAATTGCAAAATGTGCACTTTGAAGGAGGAGCTACAACTGTTAACTTATTCTGCTAATATGATTTTATATCGATCATGTTAAAATGGAGAGGAAAAGAAAGAGGAAGGAGAAAACAAAATATTTAACAAAAAATAATAATAAGATCAGGGAGACAAATATAAGAGCAGTGGAAAAACCACAGAGGAAAGGACACAAGAGTTATATGCCGCCAATCTAAATGCCCCCCCCCCCCCAAAAAAAAA
>BEXV01000182.1:132865-165543 GCA_003118195.1 Hemicentrotus pulcherrimus | reverse complement strand
TTCTTTTTCTGTTTCTCTCTTAATCTCATTCTTTCTTTCTTTCTATCCTGCCAATACACTTTTTGCACGATTCTTATCTTTTCATCCATGCCCTGAAGTCATATTCTCATATAACTCAATAGCTTTATATTCACTTCAATCTGCATAGGTGTCTCCTCCCCCAAGACCCCCATATTTTATCCTCATCTTTTCTCTTACCTTTTCACTCTTCATCTCATTTTATCTTTTTTCTAATCCTGGAAAATTTCACTTTTTGTGTGAATGGTGTGTTCTCATCCATTTTCTGAAATCATATTCACTCAAAAGCTTTAGTTCTAGCTCTACACAAATCTACAACTTTTGCCCCCTCCCCATCACTTTCTCTCTCCAGTTTTCATCTTCCCTTTCTCTCTCTTTCCCTTTCTTTTTTTCTTCCTATTTTCCTCTTTTTTTTGTATCTCTATTCTCTCTTTCTCTCTCTCTCTCTCTCTCTCTTAAACAGGGAAACACGTCTCCAGGCAAGCAGGATTGATTTCCCATAAATGCATTGTCCCAAGACACCCTCAACTGTGAAAATAAGCTAGTAACTCAAGACTGTTTCTCTCTGCCTCTCTCCCTGCACTTCCTTCTCGACCCTATTTGAAAGATTCTTAGGCACAAAGGAACGGTAGAAGCATAAATTATGCACTACATCAGCACCAACATGTGGGAATACACAATCCCATTTCTAATTTCTTTCTATAAAACATGATGCCTGTAAGAGTTATCATACAAGGTGACTGTATAAAACATACACACACTTTACGAGTAGAATTTCTTCCCTACAACTTGATGACGTAAATACCTATCAATGCTTAAACACGAGGGATGCATTTATGTAATACATTACTAATGGGAAGACCTGATCATTATGTCACCTCTACACTACCTTTCATGCCACTTTGTCTGATTACAAATGTTTACAGCAAACTCTTGGTTACCCCTTTAAAATAAAATTACAATAGGTCAATAGATGAAAATTACCCACGTAAACAATACACTGTACTAGTCAAATAATAGGCTCTTCGATTCTAAAGGTCAATTCATACCATCAACAATCAATAGTATTAATTTCAAAAGGTCATTGAGTCCATCTCCATTTACATATGAAAACTATTCTACATAGGCCCATACCTATAAAAGATACTTAAAAAATAACAATCACTACCAGAATGAAGGGCACTGACATGCAATCAAACATTAAAGAGCATACAAACAAGTTTTGGTACAGAACATGTTGTCATCTACCTTAGATTTGGGGCTATGGTGATTGTTCCCTTTGATAGTTTTCTAATCACATCCGCACAATTTAAAGACACCTTTCTCTTTAAAAGCCTTCTAACAACTGCACATATTCCATACAGATGTGGTTTTACAATAAACACAATTCTCCCAATATGAGTCAAATGATTTATTTCAATCATGAATTTCTCCTCCCGCTCCATCCTATTGATATTTTGTGCTTTTATTTCTTCTCCCTCTTTGTTCTCTAATATTTCTCCTAATCTACCACTTTCTCATAAATTCTCCACCACCATACTACCATCATCATCAAATGGTTCCAAAGTTAATAACAAATCCCTCATTACTCAGACTTCTGAGTCATACACTTGGATTATATCTGCGGTAATTTTTCATAGATTGCACCATCCATCTTCGTTTATCTTGCAAACGAGCAGTAAATCACAATCGCAAAACAAAACAAAGACTTCTGAATAAATGCAACAGTACAGTCCACTTACATGGTGGAAAATATTCTGACCGTTTGGGAAAAAGGATGAATTCTTTGTGATGATATGTTCAAGGTCACTATTGGTAAGAATTCTTAATGACCGTGAAGAAAAAGAAGCTGGAAAGGATTGATACCACACCACTGCTGGATTGAGGATCCCTATCGATTCATCTCTATGATTACATTGTCTGGTCTGCATTGTGTCAAATAGCCAGAAATAGACAGCCTTTGCCAATGTATGACTCACGTCGATGACACCAACCTGTGATTACGGAGAAATCGCCCCGCTCACATTCTGCCTAATGCTTCCACATCAGCTAGGCTATCCAAACCCATCATTACTCTCAGATGAAAGGGCTCTAAAATTCTAAGGTTTGATGGACCGGCAGGCCTGAGTCATAATGCTATTACGCAGGAGAAATTGTTTGATCAGCTAAGTCATAAAGCTAGGACCGTCTTGAGGAAAAAAACATGAATTTTTGGATAAGAATAATTCTAAAAGGCAGAAGTTGCCACATAGTGCATGTATATTTTATGTTGGTTCATGGACTTATCTGAGTAATGATTAACTAGTATCACACTCATACGTCTTAATATGACTTTCATTTCATTAGATATCCCTGTCTCTCTCTCTCTCTCCCTCTCCCTCTCCATCCTCTGTCTGTCTGTCTTTCTCTCTTTCTCTCTTTCTCTTTCTCTCTCTCTCTCTCTCTGTCAATAGAACAATGTATACATTCCCAAAAAAATGGAGAAAAGAATCAGAATATTATGTTTCATATAGCATCATACATGTTTAATCAACATATTCAATTTGCTTTCAAGTATGAACACCGTCTAGCAAAACACCACTTGGCAAGAAAAGGTTGAGCATCATTTTGAATGGGAATGCTGTATATCAATTTGGTCAACTGTCTGGTGTGAATGCCTTGTAACACTAGAACAGTAAACAAACCAGTACTTTCCTGAAATATTTTAATAAATCATTAACATTTGTGCGCTCTCTACACCATAACAAATTCGTTTACACAATTTATCTTTCAGCGTAATAGAACCTTTAAAAAGTTGATTCTCCTCCTTAATTTCAAAAGGCCAAAACATTTAGCCTCATCAGGTAAAAATATAATTTACAAATAAAAAGAAATCCCATTTATCATATCAACACACTAGGCAAGTCTATTGTTTTCGCGGACTGGCCCATATGTGTTTTATATAAAAGAAACCTAACCTCTTTCACAGCTGTGATCAGAAGCAAATAAATATGATAACTGAAGTGCTTACACCTCATGAAATGGATAGTGTTGCATCAGATGAAGTCACCCACGACATCAGAGGATAGTCTATTTATCTCAGTGTATATAAATTAGGAAACCGTCATTATGATCACATTTCATGTCCATCATCCAAAGAATTTTAAAACCCGACACCAACGCCCTGTTATAATCCTTAAAGTACCACTAAGTTTCAATGTATATCTGACTTCATATCAAAATAGTTTTCCAATCTCCACAATTATTAAGAATTATTATCGACCTCACATTACTTCTTTTAAGACAAGGCTCATATTACTCCAAATTTATTGAAGACTATATATTTGGGAAGTTGAATCCATCTGAAACATTCAAAAGATTAACTTTAAAAACATATGCTGAATATCAAATATTCATTATAGATTGTTTCACTGTTAAAACAACAAGCATTGTATTTTTGTTCTTTCATGATTAACAGAGAATTTAGAGAAATTCTCTGGTGTGATGACCAAAATCAGGTTTGTAGATTCAGCAGGTATTTAAAAACCTTTATCTGATCAATGTGAGCAATGTTATCAGCATTAAGCTTCGCATCCCTATTTATGATGTTTACAATCCATAGTGTGGTGGACATGGAAAGCCACGCCAGACCCTAGCAATAACACATTACTCAAACAAAAACATAAGCTTATCACATCCGCTTATCATCTGTCTCTGCTGCAATAAGAAACCTAATGAAATGAGCTGCATTGCAAACACAGAACCGTACTTAAGTCAGCTCTGGTTGCTTTCAATTACATTACATTCAAAGGAAACTCTACTTGGTTGAAGACGAGAGGATAGAATGAAATACATTGAATGTGGCAGTGAGTGTTTACATTCGTCTTGGATTCGTGGCAATGAATTGGAATGGCTCCGGTGGACCGCTTGCGCCATGACCCTAGCATTACAGACTCATTAAGCTGATAGCACCCACCGAAGAACACAGGCGAGATGTCAACAGCTTCTGCAGACTTGCAGCCCTGTCCATCTTCTCAAGAGCTCCTATCAGTCTCTGTCAGTTTCTCCCCCTCAATTTGCATCCTCCTTTATCTCACTTTGACATTGCTGTTCCTATCTCCAGTATGTCTATTCTGGTTCTTCTCTCGCCTGCACTTTCCTTGCCACTCCTACCTTACCTTATCTATTGCTATTTTCTCTCTTGACCCTAAGCTCACCCTTATACTCTAAATTTAAGCAAGGTATGCCCAAAAACCTCTCATCTCTCCTGCTACTAGATAAGTAGTTATCTACCTCACTGTTCTTCTCTTCCCTCTTCCCTCTTTATCTCCCTATCTCTCTTGCCTTTTCCCTTTTCCATTTACCCTTTTCCTCTCCCCTTTCGTTCTCGTTACTTTTAAACTTTTAAGTGCAATCTTTTTGTTTTGTATCTATTTTTTCACCTGTTGTTTTGCAGTTAATCTCCCCTCTCCCTATCTCACTCTCTCTCTCTCTCTCTCCCTCTCTTTCTTGTTCTACCAATTACCATTCTCCTTTGAGTCCTCCTATTTTTTCTCCTCTACATTTTCTCCCACTTAATCATACTTTTCCCATACCTCTAATATTCCTTGTCTAAGATATAATCAATATGGCCATGAGGGGCTACCATATACAATGTATGTATTTGCGTAGATCTCTATCAACAGATTACAAGCTTTTTAGCCATACAACATTTTTCTTGCCAAGCTTGTACTCTCTGTATTCACCTATTTTGAGAGGAAACCATCATAGCTCAAGTCATATTTTCTGTGCCAGGAAATTGTGCACCAAGGCCTGCATATATTGATAAATAATGAGACAGGGAATGGATAAACTCCCTGGCAAGCAAGGCAAGTAAAGGAAACAAGAAAAGGAAGAAAAGGCAGGCCTGCATCCATTCACCTGCACGTATCTCCCCACCACCAACATCTTCCAGAGTAGATAGATAAAATGAGTCAATGATGAGTTGCTGCCTTACTCACGCATCCATTAGATACACATGGAACACCATAGCGGCGGGAGGGGAATGCTTATAGCCTACACGCGTATCCATAACAAGCCTTGATCATCATAACACTGCCCAGGTTTATATAAGCGTACTTGTACTATTCCCACTTGACATAAAATGCCTATACACTTTTGGGCATATGGAAAGCAATGATTATAGAGTGCCAGACTATTTGGAATAAATCCCAAGGCATTGGAAATTCTCATGAAATAAATATGACACAGTCTGCACTAAAATACTGGTGTATTACATGTCTTATTTCACATGTAAATACAAAGGTGGGATGGTATTGACACATTTCAATACTATCAAGGATTTTTTTTAAAGCATCACAAAGGAAGAAAATTATAATTCAATAAATGGGATTTACTTTCAAAACCTGACTTTACCAGAATATAAATAGAAACAACTCATTCTTGACACAAAACAGAATTCAAGAGTCATGTTAAACCACAAGAGGAAAGCAAATTCTCTTTTAATGATGCATAGAGCCCTTAATTAAGTCTCATTATTAAGATTCAATGAATACAACTAAAAGACATATTGTGATATTGAAAACATATACAGAAAAAAGACATACTGGTACACAAAATTGTGTACATTTCCATGAAATTTCAAAAAGTCTGTAAATTATGCTTTATTTTTTTTTTGAAGATTGTAGGAAAGGACCTTGCCCACAAATCACAGTTTTCTTCTTGCTGCAGGAGATATATGACACACTTGTATGGTTAGCAATTTCATAAATTGCTATCCATGCACGTGTGTTTATCCCATCGAACCATTAAATCTTGAGTTGAATTTATTGTCCAGGTTTATTCCTTTGACAGGGAAAAGTCAACAGATTGCTTTACCAATCATACAACTCCCAAAAGAGTATCATCATATGGGTCAGACCTGGTTCAAGAAGTTCACTTACAATAAAATAGAGGTCAGTAGTAGACAGTACTAACATTTGGTAGAGTGCTCTTGTGATATGGGCATTTCATTTATGCACAATACCCATTAAAGGGATCCGGTAACTTTGTCTCAGATTCTGAAACAAAATTCTGGATGCAATGATAATTTAAAACCTTGAGGTCAGTCAGGTACCCCATGAATTTTACAAGCCAATCGCCTGTCTGATTATCAAGATATTTATGATTGGAATTACAAATTATTAAATCCGTTCGCCTGACGGTTTTCATAACACTACAGTCTATTGGGGAAAACGAGTATTGTAAAACCGGTCACTCAAAGATGTTTACTTTTTTGAGGCACTTCTTGATCATTTTGAAGCGCAATTTTTTTAGGGCTTCAATATTACATCATATCACAGACACTGATAACACGTAGGACCGTGTATCTCAGATTTAACATTGTTACACGATCCCTTTAATGACTTGAATAATCTAGATCTATCTGGAAATAACTGGTACAGGATCAACTACTCTCAGAATGCATTTCAGTTTTCTTAACCTCTCAAAAAATCTTTTGTGTTCTAGATTAGAGTGCTCTAGAGCAATCTTTGAATATTCAGTATGACCCCGAATCTTTATGTAAGGGCACACAGGCAAAAAGAATCATCTTCTAAACTAAAAGGGGTGTTAACTCTACACGAAATGTTACCAACTTACGCCCTCTCGCTCTCATAAGATGGTGTTTTTTTTTTTACTGTAACAAATATGACATGTCACTGATGTTAAATATACTTGGGCAGGCCTATTGATTTGTCCAACATTTCAAAAAGCTTTAAATAGTTATACCAACATGGCTTACCAACACAATACCCCGCTAAGTAGAATCCAAACACATAAAATTGTTTACAATTTCTGTAGTAGCAGTGATTGGCTTTCCAGCAGGAATATCCCACAAGGGCGTATGATGTGTGGGATTTCAATATAATTCATGCATGCTGTGTTGTCATAGAATATTCTTTGTTCCTAAATTTTCAATGAGTGAGCAGACATACCAAGTAAATTCATTGTACCATTTTTGCAGCTTTGGGGTGCGAGTTATCTAGAACTCTAATCTAATAAATCATAATTTTCAAATGTTTCTACAATCATATATCTGGCTTTACACTTTGTGTAATGGCCATATCAACATACCTCTATCAATATCATTGCCTGATGAAGTGGTATTTTTGGGATGTGAATACTGCTCATACATCATGGAAGTCACTTTCTATCTGTCAGGTTCAAATCATGCTGATGTTTTCAACAGATTGGTAAGACTTAGATATTCCAAGTACTTGTAGTTTGGGTCAATGTCCAATAACTTTTAAACACAGATAACTGCTATGAAACGCCACCAGTGCTTTTCTTTTTTTCATCAACATCATGAAAACACAAATGGTTTTTATGATAAGGACTTTTCATTTACACTAGTCCAGCCCAGTCAAGTGCTGTTTATCAAGTAAGGACTTGAAGGTCTCACTAGATTCCATTTCCACCAGAGGTAACATTTTTTTGTTGTTATGTCTCTAAATTTATTATATTCTAAACTCCATATTTTGCATTATCTCTTCGAACAGTTCTTGATCTTATGCACTGGGACCCCTTTTCATTTTTCTGATGGTTCTACCAGGTTTGTAGAATCTGCTGAAAATAACAGAACTGAAAAATAGCATGAAAAGTTGGTAAATAGACAATGATAAACTGAACTTCCAGTTCCCATAATTATCAAGGGAGAAGGCTGACTGCCTCCTTTCAGACTAGCTCAAATCAAGTACACCACAGATTTGCAGATGCACTCTTCTTCACCTGCAAATTATCATAAGCTATCAAACATATCTCCTATCTCAGGAAAGTCAAATCCGCAATCTGATCATCCTCCGCCTGCATGTTCCACTCTTATAAACTCGCATTGCAGGATACAAACGGTGAATTGCTTCTCCTGCTCGTTAGTGGCATTGCTTTACCGAATCCCTGTACAACCCTACACTGTTTCTTGCATCCCGCTGATATTTCGCCCAAAATCAGAAATATGCGAACGATGACGATGATGATCACGTTGACCCCCATCTTCCCCCTCTCTTTTGGTAATGAACTTTGGGCGTAAGCGTTTCTCCAGTGCGCCAAGGAAATCACTCTGACGTATCCTCTGCTCTGATATTCTTGCCATACGCTCAATTAGGTCCTAGCCGCTGATATCGGCAAACGTCTAGCTATGAAATCAATGGAAGAACACGTTCAAAGATGGGGAACGACAGTAACAATCACGGATGTGTACTCCAAGGTATGCGACCAGATCAAGTACAAGCCAAGGGAAACAAATTCATTTTTGTAATTTCTTCCTTTCTTTCCAACCTTTGTGGCCTTGTCAACAAGAATCAAATATGCATGCCAAGCATCTCCATTTAAACGATTTCACTTGTTCCATGATATTTTTTAGTCACAAAAATAACTTCTAATCAAACACTGTCCTTTTAGTTTTAATACCAGTATAGAAGCCTATAAAATATCTTTAAAATGTTCATTCTATCGGGTTGTCAATCCACTAATCCATCCGAGCCATGAAGAAAGGTAATAATCCATAATTTCTAACAAATGTCTAACAAAATAAATTGTGTTTTCTATTTATTGTAGGATATATGTTTACTGTACATGCATGTTCTATTGACTCCCGAAAATTAACTATCCCAACATATTGTTAAAATAACAGGATGGATAACAAGAAGCTTTCACACTTAATTTTCTTTAAAATAAACATGCACTTCTATTTCTACATTCAAAAAAAAATGTTTCCACAAATAGCCAGGAAATTATTTTGGCCTAAAGGTTTTTATAATGTCTATAACAGACCTAGCAATGGCTAGCATGATCTCTTATATTGATATTTATGTGTTTTACCACCACTTGACAGTGGTACCTTCTGTCACAAACATCATCATTGATTGTTTGATGCAAACAAAGCATGCTAATCACCAAATAAGCTCTAATGATTATTCTATGACCAGCAAAAAACACCACCAGCATATACACCCTCCAGTCTAAGTGCATGTGGTTATGGTTTTCTCCATGCATGGAGCCACACATTATCGGCCTAATCTGGCTTGATATGTGTGAAACAAAGAGGATTTTGATGAGTACAGGAAGTGGATGGACTTTGCTAATTACTGGCTGCATCAGAGCAAGATGAAATCTGAACTCGGGTCACTCCCTGTCACATCCTAGGCAATCACATTTTACAACAAAGCCAAAAAATGGTGGTACTACAGTGTTTAAGATTCTTTTTAAATCAGAACACTATCTTTACTTTCAAAAATACTGTACCAGGCATGATCGAAGAGGACTCATGGAAGTAAAGTTATTGTAATTCTCACTTGAGACTATTTAAGAAATTAAGATATTATCTCATTTGTAATGATGATGGGTAGTTGGGTACCCAAAGGAATACATATCCCTTTAAAACATAAATCATTATCATATTGATGTAGCACTAAGCACAGTAATAAAACCTATACAATTCATTCAATTACAGAGTCTACAGATTTAATTGTATGAATCGATACAGAAAGACACATCAAGTGAGAAGTACTTATCTCTATACACTGACTTTAGAAAGTAGATTTAATGGATGGTAGTAAATCGTGTTTGAATATGTGCACATGAAAATGCACCAATATTATTTATTTATTTATTTATTCACTTATTCCTGTATTTATTCATATTATATAAATTTGTTTAATTATTTATTCATTTATTTGTTTATTTGTTTATTTGTTTGTTTATTCATTTTGTCAACTATGATGTACATTTAAATCATGAAATTTACAAGACAGGGAATTTGACATGGATGACCCATGGAAGCATGATTCCGCACCGCATCTAAACTGGCACATATATTACCCTGGAAATGCACTGTGGCCAAGCCAAAGTCAGAATGACACAAAAATGTCAAAATAGTTAACTGACAAATAACATAAAAAAGCAGTACCGTATGAAACATGTACATGTATATCAGATTCAGTATGTATCTGGAATGTTGGCATTGTCAGAATTCTATCCTCGTGCATGGCATAGCATACTAGAAACTGATGTATCATGTACTAGATTAGGGGCATCTCTGACAAGACAAATACTATCAAATTATGAAATGATGGGCGGGGTCAAGGAAACTTGGTGGATCAATTAATCTGCTAGATTGACATTCCATCTACTTGTACATGGACATCATTACCATGACTCATCACACTGGTCTTAGGTTGCGTTTAAGCTCAATTTTAAAGGCAAAATGAGCTATTTGAAACGCTCATCGTAATTGCAGTTCCACGGTGTACTGTTTATGCTCACTTCTTCTCTGGCACCTTTTTGTGAGTTTATGATCAGCGACTGTGATCGCCGTTTTTCGATGATTCTACTAAAGTGAGAAAGGATGCAACCATGTTTTGAACTAAACGCGTAACAGATGTCTGTTTCTGGCCAGAAAAAGTTGAGCATAAACATACCCTTAGAGACTTAATGCATATCCCAAGTTTATATCATGATTTAAACTAACCGTATTTAGACATTATAGCCTAAATACGTGGTTGAGTGGATATGTAACCAGACTGTGGATTACTAGGTCTGCGGTTCGAGTCCCGCCGCTGCACTAATGTCTTTTGGCAAGACATTAATCTACATTTGCCACACTCAACCCAGGTGAGGTAAATGGGTATCTGGTAGGATTATTCCTTGAAATGCTATGAGCGCTGATTAAGGCTGCCGGAGCTAAAGCTAGGGTGATATCAAAACTTCTCCTTCTCTTATCATATCTTCTCCCCCTCTTCTTCCTCCTCCATCTTCATAATTCTGTCCCTGAAAATAACTACCTGTATTTTGAGGGGGTGAACTGGACAGCTGCATGGCAATTGACAACTTTATGAAAATCCATATTTAACTTTAGAAATAGTGCACATTATGATGGTCAGTTTCTTATCAGATAGAAACAGATTTGTGCAGAAGCCATGTCGAAAGTACAACTTCCTGATCAACTTGAATTACCCTACACATATCCTAACAGCTGAGACAGTCACTCTGCTTTTGAAGCACCTTCGAAATGGTGATTCTAAATTTGCTCCCATAACAGCTCTGGATTTTATTCTTCATATGTAGGGTAAGGGTTACAATTGCATTTTTAGTTTAAATGCAGGGTTATGGTTACATATATTGTTACTTTGGGTGACTGGTCTAGAGTTTAAGTCAGAAATTTAGCTAGTGTAGGAAATTGAATGCAGAGCAAATGTCACAGGAACAACAACCCTTCTACACTTTTAATTTGAACAAGAAATCATCCTACAGCAGAAGCCAAATTAAAACTGATAGGCAGAAAATTTGTTAAATCAAGATGATTAAAACCTGTCAATATATCTATTCTAGGGGTAACATAACCACACAAAGCTCTTTAGTGGATATGTTTAGATCCACGAAAGATCTTAAAAATGTGCTGGTAGGCCTGTATGGCATGGGCTTAATATCCACACGAATTTCTTTGCACTAATCCTAATCTAATATATTAGGTACCTGGCTGTTAATTGATTTATGAAAATATAATGTTCTTTTCTTGTATTATGCCCATGAAAAAATGGTTATTTCCGTCTATAAAATTTATCTCAAAATATACTTGGTTTGTTAAACCCACTGACTACTTACTTTTCGCATTGCCATATAAGCTTAATACAGGGATAACTAAGTTCCAGGAGCAAAGGATTAAACACAAACGCAAGTCTATGCATATATGGATTAAATTGATTAATAACAACAAAATATTGGTTCTATGCACAATCAACAACAACAAAATACAGATACCGTAGTTTCAGTCTTTTCAAATTTCCCTCAAAATATATTAGGTCTATTAAAAACCAAAACCAATATGTATGGTTGAATCATTCATTAGGATGTGATAGCTTACATGTAGCTACTAATTCATGGGCCCTATAGTCATTTTCTTAAAAATTGTTTCAGCTTCATAATCCTAATTATCAAGACTAGAATCATTCCTTCATACAGATAATACCAAGTGCCAGGAGCCCATTTTTGTCAGCATTGTCAGCAGCAAAAACACAATAGTATTTAAAGAAAACATTACAAAACTGTATGTTTACGAAGAAAGGTAGGCCTGAATTTTTCATGTAAAATGAGAAGGGTAGAATTACCATCTCCTTATTTAAATGCAATAATTAATGTTTTGATGAAAATGATGAGCTAATTTTTATTCAAGTTTGCAGATTATAGGCCTACAATGTTTCTGATGTGTATTCCAAAGCTCAGAAGCTTGCACTGTACAATACACATAGGACATTGTGTCCGCCATATGACCTCACAATATAAATTATGCTACAAACGTCTGCCACTCAACCTTCGCCAACCATGAGAGGAGGGTGGGCATGTACGTGTGTGTGCAGTGGAAAGCATCAGCAATTTCCTCCCGTCCCCGAGTACAATATGGCGACGACACAAGAGACAATGCACTCTGTGGATGGAGTTAACAACAAAGGGGATCCCCTTTCCACGGTAATTGATGTTCACAGTAATAGTATGACGATGGGTAACTATTGTAAGGGGCAGATGGCCTCACAATGGAGAGACCGCATCACATACATGGTGACACACGCTTGGCAACTGCCTCTATTCCTTATTACAGCAGCTATAGATTGCGTTGAAAGGATGAATGGACCGAACCCACTTAAGGAGTATGGCCATTTAGGAGTAACAGTGACCAGACAGTCAAATATTGACTGTCTTGCATCAGTGAAGCCAAAGAAGAATAAAAGAGGATAAGAAGGGATTAGGAACTATAAAATGTCTGGACACCACATTATAATCAAACGCTTATATTCATGAATAGGGGAGGGGGAAGGTGAGGGGGAAGCAGGGTCATCACAGCTTATCAGCAGACTATAATTTAGGTTACTTGACACAATCAAAAACACCCTTTATCCGTGTTTACATTCATGCTACTGATGGTACTACTTATACTTCACACCTCAATGATGGCTATTGTGGACAAAATCACAATACAGTCCATTAAATTAACAATATTTTAAACAAAAACATCAATAACCACACATTAATACAGCCTTAATATAAATGTTCAAATTAAATATCATAAAATTACATAAAGATGATAATATTTAATTGAGCTTGTAATTCAATATTTCCATCAGGTTATTTTGTCTTGGTTTAGATCGATTATTAAAAAAGGCTACCACTGCCTGTCAATTGGGAGGTAGTGGAGTGGGCTATTAGTGTTCAGTCTAAATATTTGTATTTCTTTATGTATTGTAATAAAGGATTATTGTTTGGCTTTAGGGTGACAACAATTCCTGTCTAAAAAAAACTCCTTACAGTTTACACCTTTTGTAAAGCATTGAAACAAAGGTACCATACTTCACCCTTATCTAATTACAAAGACCTGGGAACACCATTTGGGCAATTACCAATTTCCTGCTTCCTGTTACCAACAATAAACAGCTCTAAAATCTAATTTAACAAGGAAAATAGGTAAAAACTTGAGTGCAAATTAATGGTATTTCCTCATTATGTGAGACCAAATTATGCTTAATCAAAATAATGAAAATGTTATTATTATTTTTTTCCATTTGTATTGAGCCAGTGCATGACAGACTGAATATGTTCCCTTAAATCTAGAGATGACAATCTAAAGCAACGTAAATCAAATCATTAGCTGACATAAATGAAGGGGAATGTAATTGTTCCATCACTTTACAAAATTTTCAGAAATATATACTTCCCCTTTCAAAAAAGTTCATTCATAAATACATGACATTATTTGATGTGAGTGAAAGGACTAAATGCTCCTTCTTTTGTGACCCAATTTTCCCCAAAAAAGATATTGAAGAGCAGTATTTCAAAGTATAAGCTTGAAACAATCTCAACTGAAAGTTGCCTCAAATCTAGTTGAATACTAAGACATCTCAAGCTAAAATCTATGGAAATGTAATGATTATCAAATCAAACTTGATGGATTAAAAGGGAGGCACTGAAGACTTTTACGAGATTTCAAATTGGCAACTCAATGCCATTGCTCAGCAAACACATACAATTGATGCGTTCAATGTATCATGAGGAAGAGTCAGGAATGAAGGCTACAGATGCAATCTTTCTTCTCCACTCCTCCTTGACGGCCACGATGAGGAATGCTTGAGAAGGTCAGTGAGATGTTGACAGAGAGTGGCCCGTAGCCAGGCTCTACACTCATCATAACATGCCTTGGCCTCATTACTAACCCATGACATCATTTCTTCACCTTCGTCTCAAGCTTTCATCCTCACTCACTCAAATGCAATGTTTTCCTGCTCATTTCAATTACAAGATGATGTATTACAATCATTTAAAGGTAAAGACCAGTTATGGTCATGCGATTGCATTGTGAAAGAAACGTTGTGGAATCAATCAGTAAAGGTCGATCATCTAGCATCTGCAAGGTTCTGGAATCATCAAAATGATAAGAAATTTGGCCCATTCTTTGTAAAGTTACAAGCACTATACACAGAAAGATGTATATGGGACTACCCTGTATCTCTCACAGACCATGAGAGAAACCAATTTACCAAATATATGAATTAGAAAGCGGTTTCCCGGCAAATTTTTTATCATCATGTATTAGTCAAAACATATTCTTTCACATGATTGGTAATGAGAGCTTCCATTTCATTTTTTGAAATTGGGGCGTTTCCAATACTGGTCTTTACCTTTAAACTTGCACATAGTTTAAACTTCTTCAAGGACAGGACACCAAATGTAATTAATGCACTTTATGGTTTTCATCTATATGGTTCCATTTTCTCTCCCTGTCTCTCTCTCTCTCTCTCTCTCTCTCTTTCTCTCTTTCTCTCTGTATATAAATACCTTTACTCTTGGGTTTCTCACAGGAATTGTTGTTATTTTGAAATATTTCCTTGCTTTAACTCCTCATATAGATTCTCTCAAATGATCCTTTAACTTTAGATAAATACAGGTTGACAAACTGTTGTGGGAAGCAAAGTTAAGTGGATGTTTAGTGGAATAGAATAACTTGAATATCTCCTCTTGTTAAAAGATTATATCTTTTACCCGTACATATAGTTGTATTTTTGTACAAATAAAATTTCCCACCGTTCTCTTAATGTATATTTGTATTTAATTTAATTCTAAGGAAAGTTTTTGAATCATATTCCTCGAAAAAATACTTGAAAATTCAAATAATCTCATGATCATACCAAAGTCCCTTCAACAAATTGTTTATTCCTTGATATTTCTGTAAAAGAAAACACCAAAATATCAGCTCATTACTAGCAACCATACATGATAAAGAACCATTATGCCTCAATTCCAACTGAGTACACACGACTGATAAACTGAATAGAAATGTTGTATTTAGTTAAACCTGGCTGGTAATTAATCCTCCTTCCCCAATTAAAAAGGAAAAAATAGGGTGATTTTATTTCATTTTAGTTTGGATCATTGCCAAGTTCATGAAGTTCATAGACAATTCTTCAATGAATCAGCTAATTTGTGATGACAGCCAGTATGGTATGTTGTACCTCTCCTGCATTAATAAATTATATCCATAATTATCTGGATTACTACAAATTGTGTTTCACTAGAAACTGAATTCACCTGTTCTCTTATGTAAATGTTTAATGTTTCTCCTAAATATAAGAAGCACACATTATCATTTTATTACAAATGAAGGTAAATGAAGGTAAAGAAAGTTGGCTTACATTCTTTGCAATATTGAAGTGCTATTAATCCACATTCCTACTTATAGATTACGAATAAATCACATTATCATCTATATAAGGCTTCCAAGTGGTACAATGAATCAGTGTATTCAATGTTTTAAGCGCAGTACCCGGATGACTGATCAATATTGTTTTCGTATTGCTCGGTCATCCGGGAACTTCAACTGTCGATAACACAAAAACTAAGTCATATTTACAGTCTGATATAGATAATAATAATATGGTATGGCATTGTTTTCATGTAATCCAAGAATATATTGCTCTCGTTATGACAATATATTCTTGTATGACACTCAAAGCTAGCCAATGTTATATCTTGTTAGTTAGCAATTACTTACTTAACATACATCTTTAAACAATTCATCGTTTTTTTAAGAAAAACAGTGTAAAGTTGGATATATAGTATAGTATCATCATGATGGTTAGTTTGATGATAAAATCATCATCATCCTTATCATGATACTTAATATGATGACAATGGTAATAAAGGTGAATTGTGGTAGGAGTGGTAAGACCATAAGAATGGTAGTTATGGAGTTCAATGGTAGCATTGTTGCTGGTGGGGATGGTAAAGATGGAAATTAAATGGTGTTTAATTTGGTGGTAGTGGTGGTGAAGGTGGTGATAGTGGTGGATGTGGTGAGAGTGTTGGCGAAGTGGGATCGGTGGTAATGATGATAATGATGGTGATGGTGATGGTGATGATGGTGATGGTGGTGATGACAGTAATAGCGATGATGGTGGTGATGGTGGTGGTGATGGTGACGTTGATGGTGCTGGTGATGATGAAGGTAATGGTGATATCATGATAGTGATGATGGTGAGGATGATGGTGCAGGTGATTATGATGGTAGTTTAGATAATGATGATGATGAATGATGTTGGTGGGGATGATGATGGTGATGATGATGGATGAGAAGAGATCGACAGTTTACTGATGTTTAAAAAGGCTGACTGGTGATAAAGTTATCCAGTGCAGTGTTGGTTATCATTATAGTTATGATGATTCTACCGGTATTCATAAACAGATGGAAATTCATTGCAGAATAGATGATGGTGCCGGTGCTGACTATTATTGCATGGTGACGGTGGTAATGAAAATATTCAATCTAGCTAGACTGCGAGTAGATTCGGAGCTTTCTTTCCTACTAAATTGAATCATAGAAAACATAAAAGGAGGGTTGAAAGCTTACCTTTTCACCCAAGACAGATCGAATTTTTGTGGCCTGCAACCGAAATTTTTCAAGTTGACCTTCGAGGGTGCGGCATCGTTCTTTCCAATCCACATCCCCAGCTGCGGCTGCTGCATTCGCTTCACCGGGGCCACTGGCCTGGCCTTCCGATGCAGAACCTCGCTCGGTTCTGGATGCCATTATTCATTCGTCCGCCCAAACGAAGAGGCTAGAGTTTGTTGGGTAAAATTTCCACCTTATATTTTAGCAATCCGTGTTTTATTCGTTGGTACGTTGTTTCATTGCTCGAAGAGAGAAGATAATCGGTGGCTGAATTGTAACCTTACTTTAGTCTCTTGTTGTCGGTCCGAAATCTCGTCTGCTACCGCTCTTGGAATAATGTGTACGTTCGATGTGAACAATCTGTTCGCTGCATGCATAGTAAGCCTGCAGCTGACAGATTTTTTTTCTGAGCGGTGATCGTGATGACTCATCGGTGTACAAAATGAGTCTGTGCTAGCATACCCGTACCCGTACGGAGGCGAGCAAGACCCCGAGCAAGCAGTGCCAGTGCTAAAAATTTAGAATGCTAACCTAGGTTGCAATTCTTCCTCTCGAATTCAACTTTAATATCCGCTCTGGAACCGCCACCCCCCCCCAAAAAAAAAGAATTATGTATCTATAATCTATACCATATTAGCGGATCCAGGGGGGGGGGAGACTAACGCCCCAGGGGACGCCACCTTGTTACGGAAAACGTGGAGACAAAAAAATGTATGTCTTGAAAATATTTTTTTATTTTATTTGTATAAAATATACCATCTGCCTTTTTTAAAATAACGAGTATTCCTCGAGTATGGAAAAACGATTGCACCTTTTAAAGGTTGCAGGACTGAACCCCTAAATGTGCTGCTATTTCATCGGTTTGCACCCTCAAAGGAGCAGGATTGAACCATTAAGGGTACTAACATGTCTCCTAAAAGGTGCAATCTAGCACCCTTCTTAAAGGGTGCAGGATTGAACCCCTAAAGGTACTGCTATTGTTGCATCGATTTGCACCCCTAAAGGTGCAGGATTGAACTATAAAGGGTACTAACATGTCCCCTAAAAGGTTCAATCTGGCACCCTTTTCGGTTGCAGGATTGCACCTTTAAAAGGGTGCAGAATTTAACCCCTAAAGGTGCTGCTATTATTGCATCGGTTTGAACCCCTAAAGGTGCATAGTTCCCGGCATAGTTGCACCATTTTTTCTTAGTGTGTACAAGCGTAGTTTCCAAAGCATTCATAGCATATTTAGGTACATATTCCCCGTTTCCTTCTTGTTCGTATTTTTGCTTTTTGTTTAACCAAGAAGTTACATTTGGTACAAAATTAAGGATAAACATGTGACATAATTATAAGTGTACTTATAATTATGTAAATGATACTGTTTTGTAATTATACATTTGTTTTTAAAATGCAAATCATTTCCATGTGCAATTCGGTATTATGTAACTGCGATGTTTGATTCAATTAATACCATACCAAATACCAAAACCCCGGTTATTACGTCCATTCGAATATCGGGAGTGCCAGTTGGGCAAAACTTGTCAACAAGTTAAATTTCTTTTTTAAAAGATAATTATGGGGGACGCCTCCCATCTCTAGACCCCCTTCCCGTTGAGAAAGTCTGTCAGGCAAGCAGCATCTTAGTGAAAATGTTTTCTTCTTTTTTTAAAGGAAAATCAAGATTTAGCTCTCCACCAACCCCCCCCCCCCCCCCACCAGTGCCCCCACGACTGGACCCCTGTATAGGTCTTTTACTGATTTAAAGAGGGGATCACAGCCTTCACAGGACATACATAATCGCATTATTTTATGTGGTAGGCCTATAAAGGTTAATCGATATACAACTACACTGAGTCTTTTGTTCTTTATTTTTGTTTGTGTTTTAATTTGGTTCGGTTTGCTTCTCGTATATTTATATAATATATCTCTATTCATTTGCTTTTGACCTTTTTTGTTCTTTAGTTCCATTTATTTATTCTGATATTTCTTTTTCATACGTTTTGACGACTGCAATAATTTTGTATATTCAGAACTTTAGAAGGCGACGAGCATGCATGCCCGGGTACGAAGAGGGCGGTATGAAGTGACAATTCATTGAGTGATAGAGTGCATGACAAGTTAGTTTCTTCTTCGGGTTCGGGCTGGGAGGGGGTTAGGCTATGTCAAAGGAGCCAAAGTTCTTTTTGTTTTCTTTAATTCAATTCATAAAAGTTTAGCCACATTATGTGCATACCATCCTCTCGTCTAACTGGAGCAGGGCGGAGGATACGGGGAGGATAGTAGAGAAGGGCGCATTTCCTAGAAACCGCTGAAAAGTAATTAAAAGCATTATTTTTGCGGTTCGTGGTTCCTTGCCAAAAAATAGTTTTGTTTGTTTTGTTTTGCTGTATTAGTATATGTATATGTTTTGTTTTTGTTTTGCCTTTTCCCCTCTGTATGGTTTTTATTTCCTATTGATGTAATTTTAATGAAAATTTCAGTCCTGGATTTCAGACTTTAAAAACTTTGCATTAAAAGTAACCGTATTATTCTATATAATGTGTGCATTAATGACCTATTTTTTTTTTAATAATCAAAACACACACGGATATAAGCTCCTAGGTTTATTAAAAAAAAACATAATGCGTCATTTTCTGAAGGAGTTACTAACTTATAAATCACTGCATTCTGTAATCGAAATCTGATAAAATCTATTTCTCTCGCTTGTTTTTCCAATAGGCTATACCTTATTTATTTACTGCAATGTATACCAAATTTAATATCAAAGCGATTTACTCTACAGTTTGCACTAGTAAATAAGAAATTTATGTAGGGATCCTATAAGATACGTATTATGACGTCATTCTTAATCTTATTCATCGGTAAGTAAACGGAGTCATTCAGCCGGCTAAACTCACAAGTACTCAAAGTAGTCTACATTATCCAATCTTTAGAAATTACATTTTAACTTATAAATCCTTGGTAGTATAGTGGTGAGTATCTCCGCCTGTCACGCGGAAGACCGGGGTTCGATTCCCCGCCAAGGAGATCCTCATTTTTCTGATTAGATTTGTTTTTTAATATAATTATTGTCCATTCCGATGTCCGCATAATTATATTATTGACATATCAAAAGCAAATTTATATGCCTGTTTTGATTTTTGTATGCCCCTTTCATATCTAGCACTGGTATCTTTATACCGTTTTGGATGATTATGAAGGCATAAATGTTATGCTGTTGTTTCTTTTATTCCCAGATAATTATCTTACTAATATTTTAGATTTCCGACGGAAAGTGAGGAAAGGAGGGATAGTGGATGTATAGAATAGAAGACAGAGATAGCCGAAAAAGAAAGAGAGAGAGAGAGAGAGAGAGAGGGGGGGTGGGTCAAACAACGGGAAATAGAGAAAGAAGGGCTAGAGAGCAATGAGAGAGTTGTAAACAGAGGGAGAGATTGAGAGGTGGGAGAGAGGGAGAGAGAGAGTGGGGCAGGCAGATTCCACGCCCATGTCAGGCGTGACGCGCGACATCATTTATTAAAGCACGGATGTTAAACGATCTCAGAAGAAGCAATCACTATAACAGCGACTGGATCATCGTCCTCAGCAGCCGTAATCAAAGCAGCAGATAATCATCAACACCTTTAGCGTACAAAGCCATCAGAAGATAAGGTTAAGTTTGATGAGTTTAGTGTATTATCAAATTACCGATTCAATTTATCCAATACAATGTACACCTTCAGTGTTTTCACGTTATTCATCCTGATTTCCTTGACCGGTAAATATTTACGCATTATTTTTTTAACATAATTATTGTTCGGGTATAATTTCTCTTTTTTCTTTTAGAATATACATCCTTTTTTTATTCTTATATTGCCTAAATTATATCAAGTCATCAACTGTTTCCTATTTTGGAATATATCTCGCCGCTGTCATATAGTATAGGAGCGTTCTAAAAAGAACCTGGTAGTAATCATACTACCACATCACACACAATACACTCATAACTATTGTTTAGCTGCCAATCTAAAAATATTGTAATTGTATCGTTTCACGTCATTAATATGCAAAATGTTGTGATGATAATAATCATGGTAACGAATAAGTATACTAATTATGTCCGTACGATATTTAGTTGAATTCCATTAATTGCGTTTTTATTCTGCTGATTATTTTGGGGAATGATTATCATAGAGGTTCGAATGTCTTCAGGAGGAAGGATTTTCAACAGTTTTGATGAGACGAGAAGGACTTGGAAGGATGCCGTGGCTTACTGCAGCCAATTGAATGGGTCTTACCAACTCATTACTGGTGCTCAAATAAGTTACATCACAAACACGTAAGTCTACATCCATTTATTTTGCATTTAGCAAAAAATCTTGCCGTATAGGATTGGGTTTGATTTATTTCCATTTCAATTTTCATATTTTTTTTATTGTATTCATTGAATTTATTTCTCAAAAACGTATATACGTGTACATGATTATCGATTTAATCATTAACACAGAACAATGTCATGAAATAATGTGTCTATCAAACAAAAATAGAATTTAAAAAAGGATAATAAGTACCTAGACGTTTATTGAAACGGAGGGAAATTATGCTTTGAAGATACTATGTCCCTTTTGCAGCCAACATCAAATTCTGTAGAACTTTGCAGGAATTATGAGTCATGTATGTCCTATCTGTGAAATTTAAACGTTAGCAGTGTTCTTATATTCAAATTATGCAAGTAACCTCGTTTACTTGCTAGACTTCACTGTCAGACACTATTGAGTGACTGACTGACTGGCTTTTTTCATCTTTGGCAATAACGTACATAACATGAGCTGTAAAGGGTACATGATCATTTATGTACATCAATAACCCACTTCTTGTAATGGCCAAAATAAAACTGATTGAATCTTTGCGCAGCATAAAACATACGAACATTCGGTACAATGGTCAGAAAAATCAGACTATTACTTACTGGCTCTATAGCTCCTAAGTCGATTTGACAACTAATACTTTGTAATAGTCGTTATTTTCCCACTTAAAGACATTTTCAAGCCCCCTTTTTTTTTAGGGAAGTTCTAAATTAGTATTGTCTTTCAAATGCCGTTGGAATTTAACTTTTTCATTTTGTTGGCCTGCGGATGGGACATAGTACCTTTAAAGAAAGCAATTCTTGTAAATTACGCGCTGCATGACTAACCAATTTTTGGTAAAACATATAACAGTAAAAAAAAAAATAGCACACCTATATGAATAATATCTAGATTTTCTTTAGACTATAAAGATTCCCTTCCTATATAATCGTTTGTTCAGGTGACCCCCACTTGTGCAATCTTTTTTTGCTAATATTGTACCTTTACATACTTAGAAATTTTGTACCACAACAAAGTGGTCTCGTTCGCTTCACTTCTCGCAAAATTGTTAAAACGAGGATGAGCGAATCAGGATGTGCGAATAATCTACTGTATATTGAACACTAAATAATAATTTTGCCTCAACAAAAGTGTCTTTTTTTGCTCGCTCGCAATATTTGGGATCTGGAAAGTATATTTTCGGACAAGAGGCCCTCACGGCTCTCACTCGGAAATGAGCCCTACAAGAGATGGAGAAAAAAACCTTCTTTCAGCCTTTTCACACACAGCTAAAATTCTATAAACATGACTAGTATAAACGTGTTTCGAACGTGTTTAAACTAATCACGAGCCTTTCACACTCAGAAATTTCGGTGCGATCGTTAATCGTTTCGTGATTAACTACTGCTCTTAAAATGCGCAGTAGTGCCATTGCGCATTGAAGGTCATGTCACATCAATCAAAGCGCATGCTTCATCCAGTTTAAACACGTCTGAAACACGTTTAAACAAGAATAACCTTTCACACCCAAAATCTCAAGCTCATTAGATACGAACTTCGTATCTGCAACCTGCGACTTCGTATCTATCCCAACATCGTATAACCGATGTTCACACTGTGAAATTTTGTCTTTAAACATGTTTAAAATTTTACGATGATTCTAATCATCACTAGATACGATGAATTTTAGCTGTGTGTGAAAAGGCTGTTTGAAGAATTTGGTATCGGTGTGACGTGAAACTCTTCATAACGTTTCATAACGTATACATTAATACTACAATATAAAGGAGTACTAAAGAGATGAAGTCAAGTTACCCGAAAAACATCTAAATTATATACAAAAATCCTGGCTATCGAAATCATAATAATTATCTTCGCTTGTCTGTCTACACATGTTTATGCCTTTCTGTTACAATAAAGAGCTTTACACATATATATTTCGTTCTCGTGTACAGTGATGGTGATCAATCTGGATTCATCTGGTTCAATTGTCATCTGTTGCAGAATTCCCCTTTAAACACAGAAAACAATAAATGTAGACAAGGATCAGGTTCGGCGATCGATGGTATAGAAATATTTGGTAAGTGCTTTGAAATGATCATCTTTCTTTATATTTGTAATACAATATAGATTTAGCTGCAATTTCGTAGATAAACATTCCCACATCTTCATGTTTCCCTCCTCCTTCTTCTTTAATTTTTTTAAAAATCTCCTTCTACTACTTTCACCACCACTACTTCTACTAGGTCTACTACTACTACTACTACTACTACTACTACTACTACTACTACCACTACCACTACTATTACTTCTTCTTCTTCTTCTTCATTTAGCTTCTTCTTCTTCTTCATTTAGCTTCTTCTTCTTCTCCTGTCTCTGGCTCTCCATATATTATGTTCCTTTTCTGTCATTTCTTTCATCTACTTCTCACTTTTTCCTTCCGTATGCTCAGTACCGTTCTGCTTCTTTCGCATAATGCTCTACATTCAATAGGCTTTAAACAAATTATGAACGATTTCGTCTATTATTTGTTTTACTGATAAAAAGAACATTCCCTTAAGATTTGTTAACGATGAAGACAATTTTTCATTATTTCTTTCTTCATTTCTTCGCTTATTCATTAAATAATTTATTTAATTAGTCATATATTTATCTATTAATCTATTTTCATTATTGCTAATTGGACGTTCCCCTTTCCACTTCTATCCTCCTTGTTAAAGTCTTCCTATTACACTAAATCAAGCACAAGGTGTACAACAAACTGTGTTCACTCACATCAAACTCGAAGTAGACCTATATGTTCCATTAGAATAATCTTTTTATAATCTTCCTGATACAATATTTTAATTTCATCACACTCGTTTCCTTCAGGCGTCTCATATTATAGCAATCAAATTAGGATACTGTCATCCTGTTATAAAACTGATCTTTGATAATATTATATTGTAGGCTTCAGTACCAAGAAGTTCGAGGCGTCGATGATGAATTGCATGACGTGGGATATTACAACCGTTCTTTATTCGAACCTTTATTATTATTGGTATAAAACTAGCGACTATGCCTTCAAATCTTGTTTGCTCTGATAGGCGTATATAATACATCACCAATTACCCAGGTTCGGAGATCTAAGTCTTTGGTTACATGATTTGACAGATGATTATATAGTCATGTCACCAAATTGCACTTTCTTCTTCTGCAAATATTTCATTTCCGCCGTTTATCAAATCCTATAAAATCCTCATGCCCAAAACGGTAATCGATCATTTTCTGAAGCCCAAACCGCCTAAACCGGTGTACCATATTTGATTTAAAAAACTAATTTACTGCGACGAAGAGATAAAGATCGTGGCATTCATCGAGTGTACTTAAGGCCAATTGGATTTGTATATTATATTATTACAAGGTTATACCCAATAATACTCTTTCTGACAAAACATAATATTTTAAAGTGTATATTGTATTTTTATCCAGGTAATATGAGCTTACATGATCTCGCGCTTATAATCTACTCTATCTCTATATTTCTGCGTTATCATCAACACCACTTTCCTACTAGCCTATTTTCCATTTGCAGATTTATTTCTTTATTGCTTCTTTCCTCGATCGAAGAAAATAAAATGTCATTGAACATTTTAAGAAATTTATTTTAAAAAAAAAAAATCGTTATTATTGCTATTGAAAGTAGTCATGGCAATGATCAAAATCTACCTTTGATTTTGAGTAATGGTATACTCGGGGGTACTTTCTCACACATTTATATAAACATGTAGATTATAATTATGATGAACCGTGCTCGTTCCTTTTTACGACATGGATCAGATATTTTGACGATGCCGTGTATTTGAATTTTATATATTTTATATTTTAAATCATCTTTCCATGTCTGGAAGCTGGTGAACATCTTGACAATGTCCGGGACAACAATTCGTGTTTGGCCTACAGTATAGCTGGGGGGAATAGAGGATTCACACTGAAAAACTGCTCCGAGGAAGGCATCGTTTATTGTATATCCGGTATGTAGAATGGTTAAATGAGGTGCTCCGACATTATTTTGCTCCAGCGACAATAGCTCCAGAATTTAGTTCGTGAGAGATATATAGGGTTACAGTTTGGGTTTCATTTTAGGTTTAGTGTTATAGTGTTTGTTCCATATGTAGGTTAAGGTTCCGGAGAATTCGGTAAGTGTAGGGGATTGACCGAAGTTGTCATTGGAGCATGTGACGTGTTCTACAACCCTTACATATTCACTCTCAAGAATAAAGAAAATAATAATAAAATCTGGTCATCAGGAACAATAGGGGCAATTTGACATCTTCCATCAAAAATATACACCCCCTCCTCGCTCTCTCTCTCTCTCACTCTCTCTATCTCTCTCTCTCTCTCTCTGTTCACTTTGTTGAACCTATACCTTTAGCCATATGAAATATCTGTTAAAGCGAATATGTATATAGATTGTAAATTTATCATTGTTCATCTTCATAAAAAAAGTAAATAGACGCCCAAGTAATACAAAATGCGCCTCAATTTTAAAGGCCCAGTTTCCTCTAAATTTATCGTATCTAGTGTTGCAAAAAAGGGCGTATCAGTTTCGCCATGAAAGACAATATAATGAAGTATGTCATTAGTGATGTTGACATTACTATTGTCATGTATTAATGTCTGATCTTCTTTCCTATTTCACATCAATCATGTACCACAAAACAACACGACAGATGATGTGGCTAGCAATTGATCCAAGGCCACTGCCATTCCTCAAAACACCGCTTCATCCACGTTCCAGTAATCGTCAGAAGCAGCAACTAGGGTTTCATCATCATTCAAAACAATCAACACACAATCCTCTTCATCCTTGATGTCTGGTCTAACCAATCTAAGTAAGAAAATACAGTGCGTCAGCAGGGGCAGTTCCGGGGGGGGCGTGTCACAGGATGTAAGTCAATAAAACGTCCCTCAAATCTGGTGATTTTCATATTTATTAAATTTGTTTTATTTCTTGGCCTGCTTGCTTGTGAGATTTCTTTTGGAAGTAGAATCTTCTTTACTCTTTACACAATCATGTTGCTGCCCCTGCTCAGTTCCTCTCTCAATTGATCTTTTATCATTAAGTTCTTTTTATATGATACAATCATTACTGGTACAATTATATTCTATATCTTTTAAAAGTTTGGAGTTTGTTAATAGTTTTTAACTAAACACTGTTGTATAATTCTTCCCCTACTCCGTACAGCGACCATGACAACAGACCACATAACATCACAAAAGCAGACATCAGATCCTCCAGATGCTACAAGCATTGAACCCCAAGCAACAAACATTAGCCCAACAAGAGACTTCCTTTCATCTACACTTCAAGAGTCAACAGAAGCAGTTGCTTCAGAAGTATCTTCAACTGTGAACACATCACCTAAATCAACACGTTCAGCAACAACTCCATTGGTCTCCGGACTTACCTCTGCAGAAAGCACAGAGGATGGAGATGATCATGTTCCTTCACAGGGATCTACAACCCCCACTGTCCCGAGAGGAAGCTCCATCAGCTCAACAACTACTGAAAAAGAGTCGTCAACTGTCCCTCAAGGATCGGACAATTCCCGCTCGTCAACCACATCTTCGAGAGTTGGACCTCCAAACCTGGTGTCCACCATCTTCAAGAGGAACGTCTCACAGAAGCAAAGTACGTGTGGTACAGGTGATGGCTTTCCAGTCCGTTCTGTTCTTCAGTGTGCGTCTGCTTGCTTAGGAGCCACCGAGCATCCATGCCAAGGGTATGATCTGAATCGCAACAGTGATGGAGGACTACAGTGTGTGCTCAATACTGGCTCTGGCCATGCACATTCTGAGTGTGATTTCTTTAAGGACAGTTAATTCAACAGGAAGACAGGAGTACAACTATATATTCATAGAAAATATATAGTGAAAGAAGGTTATCATAAAATGTACAAAGCAAGAGAAGTAGGTATTGGTACAGGAGACCGTTTCTTCAATCCAGTCTGGCCTGCTTTATGTATTTCAAGGAAGCTCATGATACAACTATATTTCAAAAATACATAGTGATTTAACGTTATAGGAAAATGTATGTAGGGAAGATGACTGTTTACACGTCAGTGAATAAGAATGTGACATGCATTACTAATAGATGCAAGCATTGTTAATATTAGCATGAAGAAAAATAAAGGACTACCGGTACATTGATCACTTGTAAAAGTAAAATTCACCTACGAGTCAAACAAATGAGGCCCGATACAAACCTTATCAATTAAACAGAAGAGACTGAACAAAAATTCAGCAAATGCAAATAATAAGATATACCAAAACTATCAACTTTATTAAAACTTTTTTCCACATTTGATTTCAGTGCAATTATCTGATAGCATACAGCAGACAATGTTTACATGTTGGATTACTGTTATTTAGAGACCCAGCCACAAGATCAATCCTGAGGGACGATCCTTTCCCATCATTGGCCTTATCAAGCTAGCTACTGTGTCAACACCGAGACATCTTTTCATTTTCTGCACATAACACATTTATGTTAGAGCAGTCTGTGTATGTTAACACATTCACATTGTTCATTACATTACCGTAATCTGAGCTTCTGAACCACCTATCCGAGGTTATACCTGGATCACACTACCATACCGACAACAAACTGTCCAATTTATAACTGAATAGAGTTATTTGGTGTAAAGTCATTTCTCATTTGTGGGCAGTCTGTTGTGGATGTCTTTGGTATAACCGAGGTACTGTGCATAACATAGTTGTGTCATCACACATTTACTTAAGATGAATCACTCCCTTATTAAAAGAAGTTCAACTTGTTTAGCTTTATCCCTGTTTGTAAGATAAATTGTGTACAGTGGGACCTCATTATAACAGACTCTGTAGAGTTGAAGATATTACCTTGTTATATTGTACCTTGTTTTATCAGAGCAAAAATACGATCAAATATATGAATTAAAAAAGTGGGACCTGCAAAATTAACTTGTTATAATGTGAGTATATTTTAACACTGTTCTCTAAAACGAGGTTTGCCTGTATCCTCACATAACATATATACACACAACTATAGGCAATGAAAATCTGCTTTTTAAAACATGAAATTTAATATACAATAAAAGTACATTTATGAAACAATGTAGCCATTAGAGTGAGTACATACATTTCTCACTATACAATCTATAATATAAAACATTTGGCATGCACATAAGTCAAAGCTGCTCGTTTGCATGATGATCATTTTTTTATAAACACACATTGTTTGTGTTCTCCATAGTTCATTAGATCTTACTCTTTGGTGGAATTATTCACTGATGCTTTGTTCAAAATATACTGCACTCCACTGTACCAAACTATTATCTTACTTACTGTAGCGTATGAGATGGACATGGCATTTTGAAATCCTGTTATGTGCATACTTATATTTAAAAGACTCCATTTTGTTTCATGACTTTAAAACGTAATAGTATGGATATTTTCCACTGGAAATACTAATAAATCATGAATTTTGCAGGATATGTAAAGTATACCATTTTCAAAATAATTGTCATTAGCTTAAAAATCCTGGATCATAACATAAGATAATATATCATAAAAGGATATTATGTGCATCATTTCCAATTTAGGAAGAGAAAAAGTCAAATCTCTTGTCTCATGCTTGACACCAAACGCCATCTACCAATCATGTTCTATAGCTAAAAATAATAATCTCAATATTCATCAGAGTAAACTGCTTTTTTCAATCAAAAAGACCTGATAATAAATTGAATCCGGAAGGGAAAGAGCATTGAAATGCCCCTACCATAATATTTCTTTAAATGTCTAGTCTGCCCCTTGTAAAGGGTTTTCACTTTCCTCAAGATTTTGATGTTAAAGGGGCTACCCACTCTACCTATTCACAACATTCTCTGCAACATATTAACAGAGGGCAAGATATTTGATCATGGAAAAAATCAAGGGCCTCATTTATTTCATCGTATTCATGGCACTTAAAGTCAATCATGCATAAACATGATAATAACGATTATCGATGATGATTACAAAAATATAATGATGAAATGATGATTATGATGGAGCCAATGATGACTATGGCACGAGTACAATCCTGCCTTGGGCTGACTTGGTTTCAATGACTTCACGATGTGCAGCTGGGGCCTCTTCCAGGGGATAATTCTTGTATACCACTGGTTTGATCCATCCTCCTTTAATACCAGCATGGACGGCAGCTGCTTGGTTTTCTCTCTCCTCCTGAAACAACCACCATCAATCAAAGGTACGCATTATTACATTCCACTTATCATTTACATGTCAATCTCCCAAATGACTGAAGAAATATTTCATAACAATGTCATACATCTTTTGAAGAAAACAAAAATCTTTTTGAAGAAAATAATTATTTATTTTTAAATATAGCAGGCTTATTGAATCATTGATTTTTCAAATAGAGGTCAATATGCTGTAGTCCAAATTATTTTGCTCACAAGTCTTGCTGAGTTTCATTTATGTACAACGTACACTATTTAGTGCACTAAACTTTCTCTTTATAAATGTTACCAATGATTTGAAATAAACCCCTCAAAAAAAGTTCTGCAATTCTGTTTGAGCACTGATATCTTTCTTGTTACCACATGTATATTATCATCATAGTAACATTGAAAAGTCTGTTCATTCCCATTTACAACAATGCCCCATTTGTAATGATTATATAATCATGGACTGTGCAGTACACATGAATATGGGGCCAAAATCAAAATCGAAATGATGCAAAATGCATCGTTCTTCCTTTCAAACACAATACATCTTCCAAACAAATGATGAATTCAACATTGACAATAACGATGCATTTTGCAACATTTCTCCAGGTGAAAAATGAAGATGACATAATCGTTCTGCAGTATGAAGTGAAATGATACATATTATAAACCTCTCTTTAGAATTCTAGCGATCTGATTGGTTGAAATAGGAGTCGTGGTTTCAGCCATGCCCGCCTACCGGTCCATAGTTTTTTTAAAGATGCCTGAATCATTAAATTTTGCTGAGATCCCCATTGGTTTACGTGTTGTGTCGTGTCATGTTGTTGTGTCGTGTTGTGTGTGCGATTTGGTCGCTACATTTGATGTTTTTTAATTGCACAGCACAGCGCAGACAACAGGCGATCTTGATTGTAGGCCTACATCAAATGTCATCTCCGATATTTTAGTTTCTTAACTTTATTTTATGTCCAAAGGAAGCAATGATGGCTGAAGCGACTCTTCCTAGATTTCAACTTCTTTATGATGATCAATTACAAGACTTGGTTAATTCTGCGGACAGCAAGAACATCGAAAATTCAGTGAAATTCTCTGTAAGAATAAAGACTACCTGCAAGTTATCAACACAGACATCAATAGTGTAAGCAAACTGCCAAAATTTGGAAGCTTGAAGATGATTTTAAATGTGAGAACCCCATGATTGGTAAGTCGCAAATGACTTCTTTGACTCTTTTACAGTATATAAAAGATATAATGACTGCTTTAAAATGTGAGGCATGTTGTTTTTATAGGCTCTCGGGGACGTAACATCACCCCTCAGCACACCTCGGGGGTGATAGCAGGATGTAAAAATAACTATGCCTCTCATAGCAGTCATTATATAATATCATCACTTACTTGCGTTGATGACATTAACATTACTCCTACTACAGAGCTCTCTTTGGCCATCACAAAGCGGGGAGAAATCTCTATGTTTCCACGGCAACCAACAATCTGTACAATACACAAACCAACACAGAATCTTTAATATCATGCCCTAATAACTTGCATGTGAACTAAGGAATAGCATGACACCACATATAGCAGTCTCCTTACTCATTGCCTCAAGAGGGAAATTTCAATGGTTCCTTGACTACCAACAGTCTGAAGTTGTTTTTTTTTTAATTCATTGAAAAAAGAAAAAATATACAATAAAAGGATAGTCATAAAGAGAAAGAAGATGAAGAAGAAGAATTATTAGGAGAAGAGAGATGATGATAATAATACAAGAGGTAGAAAGAGGAAAAGGGAGAACGAGAAGGATGACAGTAAAAAAGAAATAGAAGAAGAAGAACATTTGAATATAATTTGTAGATATGAATTCATTTTGCCATCTTTCATCTTAAAATAGTATTGGCACTTTTGACCGAGAGGCGGCTAAAGGTTCTATATAACAAACCGATATCAACAAAGTTTTCATTATTAAAATAAACATCCCTTCAACAGGTCTCAAAGAGAAAGGTAAGCAATATAGAACTTGTCTTGAAATATTGATAAAGAGAGAGAGAGAAGGAGAGAAAAGACTCACTGCAACAGTGCCTCCTTGGGCCAACATCTCTAAGTCCTTCTGAAGATTAACGTTTGCAAGCATCTCCACAATCACATCTACTCCTTTGCCATCAGTGGCAGCCTGGTAAGAAAAAAACAAGAAAAATGTTTCATCTCACTTTACCAATACCATCTCTAAATTAGGGTATAAGGTTGTGTGTTGACTAGCAAAGTATGGTGATTGCCATGTTCATCACCAATGTAATCTTGCTCAAATTGGATTTTGAAATGTTTAAAGGTCAAGTTGGAGCCAAAAACAATTTCATTTTAGTAAAAGTATAAACAATGGGAAGTGAATTTTCTTAATGATATAAATGAAACTGACTGCTGAAGACAAAATGCCAACTGATTAATTGATTCATTAAAAACCTTGGTGTCATGAGTACACTAATAGACACTTTTAGTATTATTGATTTAACATTGACTTCCAAATATATTTTTCAAGAAACTGATTTGCTCACACCTTTGAAAGGTATTAGGACTTTAACATCCAGTATGTACCAAAGTAACTTCCAGAAACATGAAGAAAACAAAATTGGTTAGGATATACAGTAAAAAAAAATGGTTATCCCACCTATTGAAAATAGACAGAATCTATTCTAATTACCATGATTTCCTTGGTGTAGTCTTCCTCTCTATGATTAAAGACTTGATGAGCTCCTTCTTTCTTGATTAGTTCAAGGCCCTGTGCCGAGCCAGCTGTGCCGAGTACCTTCACACCATACTGACGACAAAACTGTAAGGCAGCTATCCCCACCTATCCAAAGAGAGTAATGGACAGAAACAGAATGTATTAGACTACACAATCTCTCCACAACCTGTTGAAAGGAAATCCCGTATCTGAGATATCTTTACTCTAGGCCTCATCTTGTCGAAGGTATACTGTTAGGGTTAGAGTTATAATTGCATTTAGGTTTGGTTAAGGGTACAAAAATAAGCCAGCGGCGGTCTTCACCAGACTGGCAAAAGAAGGATTTGGTATAGAGGTGGGTCCACGGTTGAAATCAAGAATTCAGTTAGCATAGAAAAAGTGACTTCAAGGGAATTGCCACTGGAGAAATGTGTGATATA
>BEXV01000182.1:86690-116771 GCA_003118195.1 Hemicentrotus pulcherrimus | reverse complement strand
GGGGGGGGGGGTAGTTCAAAGAAAATAACCCCAAAATGATTTGAGCCTTTTCTTATTACTATTTGCTTACTCCATATCAAATTAAACGTTCAATAAATATCAGAACATTTTCATGTGTATTGTAACGTGGTTTGTGATAGTAATGAATGTTAGTACAGGGAGTAGCCTTGACTAATCCCTCACATTCACTTTGTCACAGTGTACGCATTTGTTCTCATTTGCATCTTTTTGTCTTATAAGCAAAATGTTGTTCTTAAATTGCGTATCTCTGCATATATATTATTTTTTAAGAGATGTGAAATAAATGAATTTGAATTTGAAAAAAACAGTAAAGATTAGAAGACATTGTTTTCAGTTTTTGATTGTTCCCCTCAAAGATGAGAGAAAGCTCTCTTTGTGTATATTTGACATGATTATTAAATGATTTGTTTTCTTTTGTACAGAATGGTTGTTCAGTGAGAGTCCTAAACCCTCAAACATATTCTACCAGAGTATGGCAACTTTTAGCAGCACTTCAGGAGTTCTTTGGTTGTTTTGTAGGGGCGAACATGTAAGTGAATACAAATGTAGCCCCAATTCTAAAATTAAAAAAGGAAAATTAATGAGTGCCAAATCTGCTTTGCTCTAATCATGTGAGTTAATATCCCCTGGAGAAAGTTTTTCGTTCTCAAATGCCCAACTTCTGTTAAAATAGTTTTCTGAGTGCTACCAGTAGACTAGAAGTAACTGTATGGTAGTTGCAAGGTGAAGTAAGTACTTTTGAATACATATACTAAATTGACTTGAGAAACAGTGACACTTTAAGCACGCATATTTTAATCGAATATTAGGTTGACTTGAATTTAGACAATAATGATACTGTGTAGAGTGATTATCCTTTAATGAACAGGTGATAAAAGGTTATTGATTTTTCTTGTTCTTCTTTTTGTTTGATCAGTTACCTAACTCCTCCAGGCACTCAAGGCTTTGCACCTCACTACGATGACATAGAGGCCTTTGTGCTTCAACTAGAAGGCAAGAAACACTGGAAGCTGTATAATCAGAGGTCACCGGCTGAAGTACTTCCTAGGTTCTCTAGCTGTGAGTTAATACATCATTGGGAGGAGGGGGACAACTTTCACAAATTTTAGGATCTCAAACTTAATGAGCTGGGAATGCTTATTGAGTGTTTATTGTAAGTAAGCCAGTGTTTATTTTCAAGAACACAGCAACTTGTCAAAATATTGTCTGTTTAATCTCAATCAGCTATATATTTCCATTCCAATTATGGATTTCTACAGAGAATTAACCATGATAGTGGTTTTATATGTATTCATTGTTTATGATAATCATGACCTTAATGCACTCCAAATTTAGTCTTGGATTAAAATAACATACAAGTACACTGGAAATCTCATGTATTGCAAGTGTAGTCCATTGATTCCTTCTGGATTTTTTTCATCATCTTCCAGCAAACTTCACTGATGCTGATATTGGGCAACCAATCTTAGACACAACCCTAGAGCCAGGAGATCTTCTCTACTTCCCAAGAGGAGTCATCCATCAAGTAATTGCATTTTATTTTCATTTTTGCTTCTTGATCACTTTCCCTCACTCTGAAGATTTGAATACTAGTCATAGCCAATGCGCCTGGTGGTGTGCATTTGACGAGGGGGAATTAAGAATTACTTTTGAATATGTTTGTATCTTGTGTCATGTCTCTTTTCATTTTAACATCTGTGAATTGAGGTAACGTGAGAAAAGAAAATATATGCTATGTGTTCATTTATTCTTTTATTGAATTCATTTATATATTTAAATCTGTTTAAATTTTGTGTTAATCATCCTGTATTCAGTTGTGCTCTTCTAATGCATCACCTCATCATAGATCCCACTCTCTTTCCATTTCAAAGAAAACAACTCTGCATAGAAGTGGGTCTTCTTTAGGGGCTCCTTTGAAGTTCACTTAAATTTTCTATGAAACCTCTATCCTATTCTCTGCAGGCAAGCACTCCCTCTGAGACCCACTCTCTTCATATCACGATATCAGCATGTCAGAAGAACACATGGGGTGACTTGATGGAGCATGTCCTAACCAGAGCACTCCATGTCGTTAGAGAGGAGAACATTGATTTCAGAAAGTCTCTACCTACCGATTACCTCAACTATATGGGTGTGGCTCATGAGGATCTGGTAAGGAATTATAAATTGATTCAAGTAGGAACATTTAGGTTGATATTGCCTGTGCCTTTGCCAGTAGTAATTTTATCAAACTTAAATTGCCTTTGGTTACTCTCTTAAGGGTTGACAATTGTATAAGAAGGGTGATTTTAGTCGGTCCATTGATTATTGAATTGAAATTCTGTGTAAGTGTAGTTGTTTACTGTATAACATCATATTTGTGCCAGGTGTTGTCAACCTCAACCTCATCTAACTAGTGAATAGAATGAATTCATACGAAGAACTTTTACTTGTGTACCCATCAAGTGCTAAATATTGAATACAGTGAAAGAAAAAAAATATATGTTCATGAGCTGTACTTTCTGCTGCTAAGGTAATGAGAGATGGATAGATTTTTTTTAAATTGGACGTTGGGCTGATAAACGTCAGTACGGTCAGTAATTTCTTCATTGCATTCCGGATGTTTGGTACACCCTGAGAGCTAACTGATTCTGTCAATGTTTTTGGTAAGATATTAGCATTGAATCTGTAATCATATAAAGAAATCTGGTATTTTATGTTTTTGTATAGGATGATGAGAGGAGACAACCGTTCATGAAGAAGATTGGTGACCTGTTCTCAAAGCTACTAAAAGCTGCTCCTATAGATGCTGCAGCAGATCAGATGTCTTTAGAATTCTTCCACACCAGTCTTCCCCCTGTACTTGAAGAAGGTATATTTTCAACCATCACCATATTTTTGTCATTGAGCAATGAGTTAGTTCAAATTTTATCCTGATACATGCAGAAACCTTGTATGATGAGAAAGGTAATTCAGGGAATATACCTGTTGGTATCATAAGGAGAGAGTAGAGAGAGCCAACATGATGTACACAATTTAACTGTGCTTGAAATGTATCCAATGATTTCTAGTGTGTCAAACCTAAATATTTCACTGGTGTGCTTTACCAAGGCATTATCTGACATTGCCTCTCTCCGCCCAAGATTTGATAGGCCAAGAGAACCAAAAGTGTTGACAAACATGCTAATACTTGATTACCAGTTTTTATATACTATATGTGGCATAGATAATATATAACAAAGGAATATTACTTGTGCTTATTAGCATGTAATGTGTGTACATGTGGTTGTGTATGAATACCTGTGCAGAGAGTGGCTCGAGACCGATGATATCATTAAATATACCTAGATTTCGTTTAGATTTCTGAGTATTAAGTAATGATTGTGTAAAATTTTGTGATGGTTGACACATATTTGCTATTCTCTGTTTCAACAGCTGAAGAATCCTGTAGTGTTTTTGGTGAGAGCGCATCCTGCAGGAATGGCAAGGTATCAGGAATCGTCCAGATCAGTGAAGACGACCAGATAAGGCTCCTGAGGAGGAACATCCTTAGACTAGTCCCTGAAGAAGACAAGGTCCTGGTCTATCATTCTTTAGAGAACTCCAGGGTGTTCAAAGAAAAGGAGCTTCAGTTTTTTGAAATCCCTCCAGAGGTGAGTTCAGTGTATATCATTCAGTGTGTTGTCCACAGATCACCATGTCAATTTAATTTTTAAATAGCTTGAAATCTTTTTTGAAACAACTTCCATCGTTTTATATTTTCTATCTAATGCTCTTATATATTGTGATTATCCCATTCCCCAGCAATAAATTTGTAGGAAGTAAGGATTCAACAAACACTTTTTAAATGGATTGTGTGAATAATTATGTAGCCTCTGACAATGTAGAAGGCCTACAAAATCTTTGGATTCTTATAGGTATACCATTAATTATTGTCCAAATAAAATGAAAGCTTACTAGAGCTTTTTATCTTGCCCTCATTGGAGTAAATAAGTAAGAATGAACAAAAAGCTGAAATCGTACAATATAAGCAGAAGCCAAAGGAATAAGCGCATGAAAGATTAACAGGCTGTGATTGGCTGCTGAAAAGTAGACAATAAAGCCAGCCAGTTGATGACCACGGGCTGTAGCAATGCTAGCTAGAATAACGCAAGAGCCCTCACAAATTGTTTCTGTCGGCACAGAATAGGGGCAGGTGAGCTGAATACAGTGGGCTTCCAGCATGTCTGGATCGGTGGGTAACGGTTCTCACTCGGCCTTATTCTAGCTAGTATTGCTACAGTGATTGATCTGGCAGCCAATCGCAGCCGTTAATCTTTTGCATGCTTGTTTTTTAATATTGCAGTATCATTCAATCTTCACTTCATTTTACAAATGTTGTGTACTGTATCAGGGACTATTCAAAGATTTCACATATTACTCAATAAAATGTTATCATATACATTTTACTTGTGTTTACATTGGTTAAATTTATGATTAAATTGAAAAATGGGGACTTGTAATCCTGAATCCATGACCTAAGCCAGTGTTGTAGATCACATTTTGAGTTGCTTACTTTACCTGAATTGTAACAACATGTTCACTGGCTTTCTCTATTCAGCTGGCACCAGCTGTAGAACATCTCCTCCACAGCTATCCTGACTATGTACCTGTGAGCAGCCTGGCTGATCAGTTGCTACCTGTAAGTGACGAGATAGCTGATGTGAGTACATAGTCCTACCAGTTATGTAATCGTACACCTTGACTATAAGATCCATTTGATAATGGTCTTTGAATTCTTGAACTATTCATGTGTGTTTTCTTTATAATCCTTTTCTGGTTGACTAATTATTGGTATGGTGGTAAAGAAAGTATATGATGGTAAATGAATAGCCTGGAGGCATGTATCTTTGAAGATATGGCCTTTGGATGAAAATGAATGTTTCTTATTACAATCTTTGATAACCTGTGGGCTGTTTCCAAGAGTTTTCAAGTCTGATTCTGCACTTTAATTGGATATCTAGAAGCTTCAGGATTTTTTTAAAAGCTGGGATCCTGTTCTTATCTCATATTGAAATTGATATGGTGTTGAATTAACGTTTGCGTCACATTTGTAAATTAAACCAAACTATGAGGAAAACACAGTTGTATATATTTTTGTTTGATATCATTATACGTCTTTGTAATAACCTTCTTTTCATTCTTTTACTATTCTTTTTCTTTCTTTTTTAACTCTTTTTTTTTTCTGTTGCAGCCAGAGGACCTTGCACAGACACTGTATGAAAAGGGTTTACTGATGACCAAATTCAAGTTGGAACCTTCAGTGTCATCAAGCTCAAATAGTTACAGAGAAGTGACTATTCACCAGTCTAGATAGTTGCAAGCATGAGATAAGATTATCTGTAAAAGTAGCATTAGAGTATCCATAGGCTTTTCATGAAAACCATTGCAAATCAACTCTCCATTTAGTAAAAATGATCGCCAGCTGAAAATTTGTTTTTTAAATTCAGATTCAAAGATTTCAGTATAATCAAGTTGATACAAAAATCATCAGAAATTCGTTTTAAGTAATGAATTCAATTTAGTGTGATTGTAAACTGGTACATGATTGCTATAGATTTTTAGTAATGAGGGAGGATTTAATTTCTGTAAATATGTAAATACATAATCTAATTTGTGTTTTTATAAGTGAAATGGTAGAGTATTAATTATTTAGTCTCCCAGACCATTATGTAGTTTGGATATCCCAAAAGCAAACTAAACCATTTAAAACAATTGCATGACACAAGCTGTGTGTGTGTATGAGATCTAATGAGAGGGAAAGAGTGTAGCAACTTTCATTCATTCATTCATTTCTTGCCAAAACTTTGATCCCTTTTTTCCCCCTTCGGTTTTGCATATTTCTTAGTTCTTCTGATTGCTGCAGTTAACATTTTGCTAACTTACTTTACTCCTTGTATGTTTTTGTTTGTGTCTCATTAGCAAAATATCATTGATTGACTATCATTTATATGTTATAGTGATCATTTCCAATGTTGATTCAATAATAGATGGAGAATGAAGAATCCAATTTACTTGTAGTGGCTAATAGGAGCTTCTCAACCGGGTTCTTAGTACAATGTATCTTCATACTGTGAGAACCCGGAAAGTCTGGATGCTAATCTTCATTTATCTTCTTTCTACCAGGCTGTTACTTATTCTAAGAAAGTGATGTCAACATGGTGGTGTGATAGCTTAATATGTGAATGGGAAAGGAAGTCAAGAAGAGGCTTACGGTATGTCAAGCATTGTATTTTTGTTGGTTGTTATCCTTTCTAAGAAGATAAGGAAGTCTGGATTGAATGGAGCATGCACAATCATTGAACTATAGTACCCCTCATTGCCACTGGTACTCTGTTGACATCTATCTTGAGTCAGTTGATCTTCAGGTAGAGGCTGGCCTGAGTTGATGATAAGAACCTCATCAATAACATTTACATCTTACACAACAATACATGATTTGTGTTTGTGTTCTTACATTTTGCTCTCTTTTCTGGATCATTTTGGCAAACACAAAGACAAAATGGCTTTGTTACCTTGAAATATCTTATTTTCAAGAAATATTTTACTTGGATCATTTTCCCCTAGGTAACCTTGTTTTCTGTAACACTTAATCAATTTATGTCTTGGCTGTAAAGTATGGTCAATATTACCATTAAACATCCTTTGTGCAAAGCATTATCAGTCTTCTTGTATGCAACAATATTAATAAAATGTATTTTACTATTTATTTTCATTATGTTATTTTGACGAATAATGCTCTAATTTTGTCATGTATTTTCCTCCTGCTAAAGGTCGCTAGAATATCCATTTACATCACTGTCCAGTGTTCTACATGACATATAGTGATGGATATATGTTTATAAATAGTCAAGTTGTATGGGTTGGTTGAAAGACCCAACCATTATGAATCGTCTATATCATGAAGCTATTTAGATGACTGTTATTATCTGTCATTACCCTTCAAATCAAGTTGTAGTTTCTATGAGAAAAAAAAATCCAAGACTTTAATTAAACATTATATCATGTTAAAGTTTACCTATCCACTAACAAGCTTTGGTTTTTAACATATTTTTCTATCTTACATTGTATTGTTTCGTACTCTGTGTATATACACATTGTTTTGTATAATAACGATTGCACTGAAAAATAAATCTTTGTAAGAAGTATATGAAAATTTGCTTTGTTTTATGTAATCACTTGTTTGAAGTTCTGTATTTTGTTCCCCATCATAGTATTACCGTGATTATAGGATTCATCATACTAGTTATGTGTAAGACATTCAGAGAATATAGAATGGATCGAATATCATGGGTGAAGGAAGAAATGAGAAAATGAGTAGTGAGAAAGAGTAACAAGGAAGTAATACAATAAGCGTAAAAGAAAGGAGTAAAATAAGAAGAAATAAAATGAGAGAGAGAGAAAGAAATCAAGAATGAAGGGGGAAATGGAGAGAGGTAATGGTCATTATTGTGTTCAAATTTTTCACTTTATTTGTCATCGTGCTCGTTCCGATAATGAATAATGAGGATTGTAATCTGCTGAGGTGTGACCGAGTGAAACATGCATGGATTAACAGGTCAGGATTTAATTCTTGACCACAGCTTCCTGATATTAATTCTTTATAGAAACATGATGTGGAGAATTCCACTGCTGATTTGATTTGAGGGTCAAAAATGCCCTGATGCAAATCATGATCATGTTGGGTCTTGAACTAGGGTCATGAATCTAGTAATTATTAAAAATTGTGACGACAAAAAGAGGTAAAATTTAATTGTAACAATTTGATAAATTTGCGGCTTTTTCTCTCTTCTTTTCTATCTTTCTGTGTCCTTTCTCTCAGATATTGTATCTCCTTCCTCCTGCTCCATCTTCTCCCCTTCTCTCTCTATATTCTCTCCCTCTCTCTTCTCTTCTACCATTCTTTTTCTTTATATTTCTCTCTCTCTCTCTCTCTCTCTCTCTCTCTCTCTCTCTCTCTCTCGTTATCCCTCTCTCTGCTTTCTTTCTTTCTTCATCTACCTTCCTCCTTCTCTCCCAACCTTTTCAATCTCAGATGGAACCCTCTAAAAATGAAACAGACAGCAAATATTACTGTTTGTAAATATCTGTGCAGCAAATGTGATCTTTATTCGGCACATTTAAATTATTATAGCATTAATATGGATCACTTTGCAATATCAAACTTTATACAAAAAAGTAAGGAAATGAACTGAACATCCGGATTATTAACATAATGACCCCAGTTAATAGGCTTTTATTTATTAGGTTCTATTTCTATTCATTTAATTTCGTTTTTACTTAAACTTACATTTAAAATCTTGCATACAAAATTATTTACAAAGATAGTCGAATCCACGGCATACGTAATTATATACATGCCTTTATACTGTCCGAAAGGAGAAGAAAGGCGTAGACTTTAAATCAAGAAATTCAGACAAGCACAAGTCAGGCAAACTAACAAACAAACAAATTATCGAGAAGTATGTGAAAACACTTTGCTAATACAATTGAACAAGAACTAATATTCTTCTTAAATACGAGATCATGATATTATAGACAAAAGATTTTTTTGTCACCATGATCAACATTATATATTGAAATTTCACCGAGTCCATCAGAAATCTGAAATAACTATTCTAAAATAAACATTTCCCACCATCTTTTAACATTTTTTGCTATTCCTATGAGCATTCCATAGGGCAGCCATTACTCTCTATAAATGTGTTTGATTGACGATGTTTTTGTTGTCGCAATGTTAAGCTCATATTCTTCGAATCAATGCGGCAAACATGCCCACTGTGCAGTTGCACTTTGAAGTAAAATCAAGTGTGTGTCTGACATCTCCGTGGACTCTACAACAGGCCTCCGTAAAATAAATGATTCTGAAATATTTAAACTATCCTCGCTTTTCGCATCCTTGAGCTATCAACCACATCTCGCCACCGTTCGTCAAAATCCTAAAATCCTCTTTATTATTTTTGTTCTCAAAATATATAATTCTTTACACTGTTCACGTCGTGTAAGACGCATGTATTCTTATAATTTTCTTCTCCCACTATCTTTATACATTAAACTGTTTTTTTTTTTAAACAGAGAATACAATAATTCATAAAATATCGCTGAACAAAGTTCATTTCTTACGCAAAGTGAAAGTGATTTCTGAATATCAATCACATTTACACACTTCTCAACTCTTTGTATAATATATACCTGCTAAATTGCGAAAACTAAAACTATCAATGACTAGCATCTCAACAGATAAATCTTACTCACTATCATCTTAGTGAATTTTTAAATATATCAATGTAGCTCCTCCCTTTTTTTTTCAAACAGGCTCCATCTGGATTGCCGACACTCGTTCATCTATTTCAAGGACAAGTTCAACCAACTAAATAAAGAATATCGCCATGAAAAAAAACATTAGTACATATAATAGTGTTCAACTTGTTCCAATATGCATCTGTTTACTTAATGCGCCTCTGGGATGATTGTGGTCAACTTCATTGCTACATTCGGATTTCTTTTCTATCCTTCACTCACTCGGTGATCGACTAGCGTAAATACTGAACACTGATTATCACCAGCAGAACACTCGTCACAGAACCATTTCATCGCTATAGAGTTTGCGTCAAAAGCGAAAAGTCTTCGGCTTTGTAAACAGACCTGCATACTTTACTTATTCATATATCATTTAGAACAACGTCAACCTAGACTCAAAGAAATCCCTAATCAGTGCAGATTGTTGTTCTGTTCCAAGTTCCATTCCGTTCTATGTGACGAAAGTCTTTCACAGATCTGCAGTCCAACCTCTGTCTTGTAAACTTCTCCTAAACTTCCGTAGCATCTGGTCCACTCTCGTGTCGGTTTATCAATTCTGCCTTTGACAAGTCCTTATGGAATTGCTTGACCATTCTGGCAAGTACCTTAAAAGCATCGTGTAGTCCCACACCAGTGTTTCCTTGAGTTGGTTGTACATACCATGGGTGGTTAGGTGATAGTCGTTTTAAGTCCATGATATCGCTGATCTCTGACGCAGTCATTGATCCTGATACAGAAATTAAAGAAAACAGAGAGGGGGAGGGATGTGGGAAGAAAAAGAAAGAAAGAAAAAAACAGTGAGACAAAGAGACAAAAGGAAGGGGAACAAAACGTTAATCACAATATTATCTAAACTGCATTGAGATACAAATTCAACAACATTTCTCAATTCCTCAATCATGACATTGAGCTTGAACATTAAAAATTGTCCGGAAGTCATAAAATCGGCACAGTGTCTGTATTTTACAAAACTAACTTACAGACATTAAATTTTTGATACCTTGATCACGACTGTTTACTAGCTGGGATAGGATGGTGAAGGGGTGGGATGGGAGCAATGAAAGTGGCATCCATCGGGATCATTCCTTAAAGATGTTGCTCTACTTTAGAAGGACTATCACAGGGAAACTTACAGAGAGGGGTGGAAGAAACCGATCGATAGACGGAGGCATCCATCCCGCCCTTACCTGGACAATCTTGTTTATTTTGTAAGACCACTGAAAGGATGGGATTGGGACTGATCGAAGTATCCATACATTTCTTTCCTGAAAGATCTTGTTTACTTACCACGAGACTTGCTAGGACCACCAATGTGATATGGGGTAGGCCTATATAGGAAACTGGTGGAGCTCGAAGGTCTCAATCTGGTTCTTGCCTTTATTCTTTTGCGGATACCTCTACTAAGATGGTTAGTGAACTAATTCGCTAATTCTGTTTTTAACTGGACGATCTTGTATTATTTGCTATAAACAATTCTAAGATAATGGATAGGGTGGGGTTCTGATTGAGGTATCTATCCGATTCCTACCTGGAAGATCTTGTTTATTTGCTAGGACAAGCACTGGGATGCCTGGTGTCATGTATGGGTTAGTTAGCGCTCTCAACAGCTCATCTCTCGCCTCCCATAGTCTGGCCTTGTCTGCACTGTCAACCACGAAGATCAGACCTAATATGAATACGGAAAAACAAAATGATTACAATTTAGAACACAAAATATACAAAATTGTATTCGACGATGGTTTATTATACTTTACTGCCCTTGCAAATGGTAGCTCGATAACCAGACATGCAAAATGCTACTTTGTAGGCATTGTTAAAAAGTGAGGAGGTGAGGCACTTTATTTTAAACTTTGCATTGAACACGTTCATTATACTTCGGGGAAATCATTTGATGATTATCATTAAGAAAATAGTGATGTATTCTCAAATTAGGTATGATATGTCAAACTCTCTCGTCATATATTATGACCCGCGTAAAATCGTTCTTTATATCATTAGACGAACACTTATGAGTAGACGAACATTATATAGGCTGCATACATTAAAAAAGGCCATAATGAATGGAGGTGTACTATGTCTTTGACCTCTCCAATATGACTAGTTATGAGAGCTGCAGCGATTGTGATCGCTTACGTGAGATTAGTGCTGGTCCAATTTATCGTGATATTATCAAGCAAAATCATACTTAAAAGTATTTATTCGAATCGTGAAATTATAAACAAGTGGAGATCTATATATACTATCATTTTGTGTGATGGATGTGGCAAAAATCGGTGGAATTCGACAAAAGACGGGAGTTTTGTTAGCCTATATACTGATACCAATCAACCGCAATTTGTCTTTTCATCAAATCAAAAGGAAATCTGACCGAATACGAACTTTGTGCACTGATACATGTAGACAATGTGTGCACGTCGGCTTGATATTTTGTTCAGGTACGCAGTTTTCAAAGGTTATATTCGAATACCCTCAACACAGGTAGCTGTAAACATTTACAAACCTGATGAGTTCCCGTTCATTACCTCTCAAAATAACAAGTGATCGAGGATGAAAAGAACTAGCTGCAGCATATTCATTTTTGATTTATTTTATAAATGAATCTATGAAAACCACATCCGGAGTTGTGGGGCGGCATTCTATTTTGATAATCCTTTGATTTTTGTTGTTAAAGAATGGCTCACTTCACTTTTACAATTATGATTACTGATTATTCGGGGTCTGAATTCTTGGTTCAGGGTTCGATCCTCGTTCGATGCATAATAATTATATATTTTGCCTATAAATATATGTTTGCCTAAGTTTACCCCTCGACCAAAGTGCCCTAAATGGCTACCTGACAATACTGGGGTTACAATGATTACAGGGCCTGGAGAAGACCAATATTTACTGATTAGGCTACCTGGGAAAATAAGGCTATATTATTATGATTATTATTATTAGCAGTAGAACTAATAATAGAAGTAATAGAGTAGTAGTAGTAGTAATAGTAGTAGTAGTAGTACTAGTAGTAGTAATAGTAGTAGTAGTAGTAGTAGTAGTAGTAGTAGTCGTAGAATAGTAGAAGTGATGATAACTATTATTAGCCTTACCATCATAATTATCGGTATACCATTGTTCGAGGTCCCTATAGCTTATTATTGGGGCCTTTTACTACCTAATACAACTTGTGGTCCCCCTTTACACCCCAATCAGACCAAGTATATACGACATATGCGATAATCTTCAGTATTGAAAGAGGCAGATTATCTTGAAGAAGAAGAAGAAGAAGAAGAAGAAGAAGAAGAAGAAGAAGCAGAAGAAGAAGAACTAGCGATGTATTTTATTTCTGAGTAAAATATAAATCAATGTGACTGTAATAACCATTCTCCTAAATTTGACAACATGAGGGGGTATTCGAGAATGATTGCAATACCACAAACGCAGAGGATAAATATCCCAGGGTATGTTGGCCCCCAGTGGGTCGGAAATGTTCGTTTCCATCACTATATATTCATCATGAAGGCCCAACACAGCAGGCGGAATTAGCCCTTAGTAAGGTCATGTGAGGGTCACTATCGGTGCAGCCCCCTCCCCATCAATCTCTCTTTTCAAAAACAAACTTTTGTATTATTTTATGTTTTATAGAGCCCACACGTTTAGCAGTATTTCATTCATGATATTCTGATGGGGCTACCTTGTTTTAAGAATATCGAATAAACAATTAACGTCATGTTTATCGTTGGTTTATTTTATCATGATTAGTAATTTCTATTATGGGTATTTACCAAGTGGTATTAAAGTATCATTATTTCTTTTCCATCACTCTAACTTTATATGCTAACCATATTTTTATATCATATTAGTGTATACATCTTTCCTATGCTTTGTTATATTCATCACATTAAAATTGTTCATGCGATTTCATCCATTTGTAAAATTTGCTTTTTGAGTCCCCCTGTACCCCGATTAAACTATTCTTTAGAGATTATAGCAATGAACAAAAAGGGTTAAGGATGGAAATGAGAAGAGAGAAAGAGAGGAAAACAAATCACACTTCAGAAGACAACTGTTGCAACAAGGACAAGAAATACCTTAGACAATAGAAAAAATAGATACATGTCATGTACAGTAGGTGAAATTTAGTGCATGTGTGCGCGTGTGTGTCAAAAGATTTTTTTTCGAAAATAATATTCCGCCGTGGGGAAAAGTCAGTGAAAGTTCGATTTTGATGGATGAATCACACCACAATTATAGGAATAAAAAGTACTGACTGACTCAGCAAAATGTTCAGAAATGTTACACCCAAAATGAACCCCAAAAAGGGGCAACTAAAATACCCAAACTTGACGTCTGGACCCAGGCGAGCTTCTTGTTTTAAACACTAGCATGACTATGATCATTCATTGATGATAATGATGATGATTGGCAATACAAACCAAGGTCTGGAATATATTTTTTTAAATTGGAATATCAGCTGCCAGGTATGGTTTAGAGANCCCCCCCCCCCCCAAGTAAATAAATAATATTAAAATAAAAATAGCTTTCCGGTTACATGTTGGCCTAAGTACAAACAAAGGATCAATTTGAAGAAAAAAAAAAGAATTTAAAAATATTAAATATCATGTACTGAAAGTGCAAAGAATTCTTAGGTATGCAGCTATCATTTTACAAAATCTTAAATTTTCTTCGTTTTCCCAAGAATGTTTGCAGGGTGGTAATCACACACAATGGGACAGATCGACGCCCCTAGGAGGACAAATTAGATGACAATGCATAAATTGTACAATATTCTCCTTCCCAGAAAAGACTTATATTTTCTCATGGGAGTGTTTTTTTGTATCAATACTTCTTGAGGCAGTCTTCAATGACCCCATGTGCTCTCTGATCTCGATCTAGGAATACCCTGTGAGATAGAAAATATGTGTCATGCTGATTCTTCAGGTCAGAGGTCACGCGGATGATGAAATGGATGATCACGATGACAATGCACAGATGGAATTTTCCCAGAAAAAAAAAATCAAATCTTCAGAGAGGTATGGATGTCAAGTTGCTACTGGAAGTGATCTTTAGTGACCCTTCATTGTGATACGGATTCTCTTCGGGGGATTACAGATGCTGATATTTGACTTGACCTTTGACCTATGAATTCATATCCAGCAGGATGCCTCATAATCTACCAGAAACTTTCACTTCCCATTAAATGGAATTCATTCAAGAATGTCTTTATCAGATGAAATTGAGGGCAACAACCCTCTGAGAAATGTGAAAGTAAAAAGCAAACATGAGGTTTCGAAATGTAGCCTGTAGGGCTTATGAAGGCCCGCAATCTTAAATTCTAAAATCAGCATTATGAACACAGAAGAACGTCGCCTTATTCACTTTACAGGCTGAGGGGCAACGATCGGGAGGGGAGCATGTAGGCGGCAGCTGGACCCCACCCCCGTTTGTAGCAACTGCAGTATGTCTCTTATTCCTTGCTGCCTCAATAAATTCCATCACCCTTCTAAAAATAGATCGACGCCCCTACAACGGTGCATTATGCGATAGAAGAAAAATTATTGTCTAGTCCCATATTGCGTAATCAAGGATAACATAAATTAGGCCTCACATGTAACGTTGAGCCCCTCCCCCACCCCTCACGCCACCCCTCACGCCACCTCGTCCTGCACAATGACACCATAGCGTCTAATGTAAATTTGACAGCTGAGTTTGAAACTAATTAAGCAGCGTCGACTCCGGCACTTCTTATTCAGTCTAACAGTCACCATGACGCGATATTTATCACACCCATAATAAACAAACTTCGAGACAAAAGATACTTCATTTTGAGTGACTCACCTTTGTAAAGACTGCGAGTAACAAGGAAGAAATAAAATCATCATTTGATTTGCTTTTTAAACAAAAGTTCGACAAAATAATAACGCGTACACCTTTGAAAAAAGGGGGAATTTGTCGGCGTAGGTGATTTAGTTTTTAATTTGTACAAAAAGGTACATGTGTGAACAGAAATACTTTTACACACATCTAAACATTACATACATACATTCTAAAAACATCTACAAAATGTACCTGTATCTGGAAGATATGACGTGAAATGCAGAGGAGAGGAAGTGATGCTATACTGATTTTAGAAGAGCAAGTTCAGTAATCAACAATATCTTAAAAGCGGATAAAATAACATTCATCATGACTATACATAAATCACAGTAATGGAATCGTTAAACCTGTGACTGTGCAATCATCGCTTATATTTGTTTTCAAAATAAGTTTCAAAATCATTGACAGTTTGACACATGTCCTATACAAGCACTTTTTTTTCCTAGAGCAGAAAACAGTCAAACACATTCACTGTTCAAATTTAATTCAGTCTTGCACTCTTTGTTGTCATTCAAATTGCTTTTTATTTTGGGATGTTATGAGAACCTTGGGCGCCATCGAAATAGCAGTCAACGAACTTGATATGACGACGGCCAATCAAAATTCTCGAGGATGCAAACAGCCCGCTATGATCTCAGACAGAAAATATTTCCAAATAAATCATATCAATAAAGAGGTAGACCGGTTTATGTCAAGGCTGTTGCAAAACGTCCATCGTAAATTTACCAATTCTCTTGTTACAATATAGCTGATACATTCAAGAAATCAAAATTGAGTTTGCATATCGAATAACGTTATTCTGACCAATATTATCAAGCAGGGTTAAATAAATATCGCTGAAAGTGGCTGAATAGAAAATTCAATGCCAAATAATTATAACGAAACATTATAAAGATGACTCAATGGTAAGGCATGTGTTGAAGGCTAATGTTATCGTTCAGCATGCACAGTCGTATATTAAGACCAACTGACTGAAAAGCTACCATATCATTTTGAAGGTACATTGCCTTTAACGTTATAGAATAATGCTGAGGGTCGGTAAAGCAAGGGGTTATATTACTAGTTAAGCTGGCCCAATAACCCCTTTAATAGGTGAAATTGACAGAAATTCGAAAGTCATGTTATAGTTAATTATTTTTGTACAGTTTGACAACACAGGGAAAACGTTCATCCAAGTGAAAACATAAACTTGACTCGTATTTCACTACCTGACTACGCTGCATATTTCCCACGACCTCCTTTCAAGAGGAAGAGTCAAGATGTGGAGAGGGTGTCTGGTTTGGACCGGGGGTGCGGGAAAGGGGGCAGGGAGGGGTGCGGAGAGGACACGGATGTTTCTATACCCTTTTTAAGTGCGTGTGTGTGTGGGAGTTATTGTTGTTGAGCCAATTTTGTTAAGAAGTTAGCTCCCCAAAACAAAAACAAAACAAAAAATCCAAAGAATGACAAAGGGATTCTCTAAAAAGTCAAATTCAAAATTCAAATTTCATATTTCCGACAAGGTTAATACCTGGCGAGGAGATTTTTATAATTGTCAACAAGCACTCTAAAACAATTCAGTAATAATATTGCCGACAGAAAATTGAGATATGACACCGCACGTCCTCCCCTATATAGCGCCACTCCCTCACCCCCCCCCCCCCCCCCCCCCTCCTGAGAGAGGAAGGAGGATGAAATGGACAGAGCCTGGTACAATAAACAGATAAGAAATAAATGAAAGAGAAAAGAAAGGAAAGATGGAAATATACAAACAGGAAAAAAGACAGGATGGGAAAATGGAAAGAGTAAAGATCACTCCACTGTGTTTGGAAAAGATTCTCCACTTTCGATTGCCGCGTCTTGTCTGTTTGATCTTTGTCGAATGTCCATTTGCAAACGGATGAAATAAGTACAAACCTTTTCTCTCTCATTGTGTATTTAAGCGGGATACTTGAGAAAATTCACGGACATGAACTTGGTTTATATGTGGTTCAGGAATAAAATGGTCATAAGTTCAACACTACGCTAATTTGCTGGCTGACATAATAAACAGAAATCCAGGGGCCAGCAAGACCAACACTATCATTTTTATTTCAATAATGTATTTTTCTCAAAGAATTGTTTGTTTGTTTGTTTGTTTACCTGACCGATAAGAAAGCATGTCTATGCTTCAGGGACCGACGGCTTCAAGTCCTCTATGAAGTACTTGTTAATGAGGAGTATTGCCTAATTACCAAAGGGCACATGCGCATCGAATTGGTTACCAGAAACTGACAATCATCAACTAAAATTGTTTTTAATAACAAGATAATAATGTGTCAATGTGTTTGCAGGTTTATTTTTGTCATATCATCTGCCAAACAGAATAGAATCCCTGTAACTTCAATTCCGTACTGTTTTCCTTGTCCAGATATAACGATCCCATGGTGATCCTGACATCTTGGGATCTTTTCGTTGTTTTATTCCGAACCAACCACGACTGGAGTAGCGACAGGAGATGTGACATTTTGGGGGACTCCACCCTTCCCCTCACATGTTTATTTTTTCGTTGGTCAATATTTCGATGATCAGTGAACATGGCATTGAACTTTGTTAAAGTTGTATTTTGTGTGGTGTTACTACCTTGTGGAAATTGTCTGTTCATGATGGGCTGCTATGATATGGAAACTCGGCTCTGTTTTAAAATGAAGACCATGATGTTCCTTATGCCGCATTGACAAACTTATCCATTGTTATATCAGTAAAGATAACCTCCTTTATATTTGTCATCTGTCTAGGAATGTTTTGGGGATGAAGCGGTCAATTTAAGGGTTGGTCATTTGCTGATACTGATAAGAATGTTCTCAGAGGCACTCGTACAAAGTACACAATTTTTGCCCTTTATTTACCCTTTTTCTGAACTCCAATCGCAAGACCATGCAATGTTTTAACGGGTAGCTTCATGCCTGTGATTGTTTGTCACTATAGCGTGGCGATAACATGGTGACAAGAGGTTGGAATTTAGCTTTGAATAGTCATGCCAGATACTACTACATGCCGTTGAACTTAATTATTTGAAATAAGGAGCGAAACGGAGAGAACAGTACAAAATAGTATGACAATTTAAGGAAGAAAAAAAAACAAGTATTTACAAACTCTCCTTACCGTGTGTTTCGCAGAAGTAGTGTTGCCATAGAGCTCGTACTTTCTGTTGCCCACCGACATCCCAAACGCACAACGTAACGTTAGGGACTGGTGTCACTGTCTCTACGTTGAAACCTATCGTAGGAATAGTTGTGACAGCTTCATTAAACTTCACCCTGTATAATATTGTTGTTTTACCTGTCAAAGAACAAAAATAAGGACAAAATAAACAATATTGTCAATAACACTTTACAACTGATAATATTCAAATACAATAGCATGTCCTCTATTATGTATTACCAGGGTATGTTAGTTTAACTCTCATATCCCTGGTATTACGTATTTCTTGATTATTGTGTGTGTCATTGTTATTCTCAGATCGTTTTGATTTATAAAAATTTAAGCATATTCCCTCAACAAATCTCATTTCATGTCAAGGGGTAGAATAATGGCAGCGAATGAGCCGTTTTCCAAAAATAAAATAAAATAAAAGCTTTTATAACAATAACAATAATAAAACAATGTTATCATTGGCAAAAAAAGATGGAACCCGCCCTTCCGCAGAAAAAAATAATGACCTCCTTGGCGGGGAATCGAACCCCGGTCTTCCGCGTGACAGGCGGAGATACTCACCACTATACTACCAAGGAATTGGCTGACAGCACAGTAGTAATTGAGGATCACTTAATAAGAAACTCTGTACCGGTATGATGGTATGATGATTCACACATCTGTTCAAACAAATCATCATTATATAATATCTCATTGCTTTGAATTAGGATACAATCCAGGGTTCGACATCAGATTGTAATCATTATACCGGTCTGCATCTTTTAGTTTCAGTAAATTGTAGGTATACAAGAACTGATATCGTTGTATGATGAAATTCATTGATAACTGTGGTTTTATCAGGGATATGAGAGTTTAACTCTCATATCCCTGGTTTTATCTTCAAAATAGGAACTTATACAGGTTCGTTCCTTTTTAATGGGAAATGATGCATTTACAAGGATAAAAGAAAGGAAATAGCCGTACACTAAAATTGTTGCTAAATTAAGTAAAATATGAAGGCTGTACATTGTATATTATCAGAATCGTTTAATAAAATAGTCCCCAAAATTGATTATGTGTTGTGTTTTTTTTGGTTGTTGATTATATAACTATCTTAGAAATTTTGCATAATTTTAAAGAGAAGGATTTTCACATTCTTAATTAAAAAAAACAATTATATCAAGCAATGTACTCATCCGTCCTGGACTTGAACACTACTGAAGGTTGCACAAAACACGTGAAGCTGTGCATTTTACACAAATAATGATTGAAATAAAATATCAACTTTCCACTACTATTTCTGTCGAGTCCTTGGTAGTATAGTGGTGAGTATCTCCGCCTGTCACGCGGAAGACCGGGGTTCGATTCCCCGCCAAGGAGGCTTTAAATTTTCGACACAAATATATATTCAATATAATAGACTTGATATTCAACATCTTGGATGTCAGTCATTTTGTGCAATGTGAATATGACAAAGAATGACCAATATAGTTCTATTATGTTGCAAATGGGATTTTTTACTCGGTGTTAATTTTTTTTTAAATCAATCTAAGTAACTACCAATGAAATAATAGTACATAATTATACACGAGCAGTGAGCAGCTATTAAATAATTTTCGACAAAATATATCCAGTTGTAGCATACTACATTGTGTATTTCATTTAATTTGTGTGGCTTCGGTTAATGTACAAAACATTCTTTTGCAAACATGCTTATTACGACATCCCCGTTGAGAAAAAGGAAATCTTCCCGTTGAATTCAAAGTAAAGACTACTAATAGGTTATAAATAAAAGGTTACTATAGCATTATGCCCTCTCCTATCAATATTATGTGACATTAATCATAACAGAAACGCAATGTAAATGTTCATATAACATGCCTCATAATGAACGTTTACATTGCGTTTCTGTTTTGTTTTCGTTTCTTCCTCCCTATAGAACAGAATGCACTCGGTTGTTAATTAGCTTCAATAAAGTGTAATTCATTGCGTAAATTAAGGAAGTAGAATATGCCAATACCATCATTCATAACCATTTAGCATTGGTTACATGAGAACTTGCAACCTGCTACACAATCAAGAAAATTGTACATCAAACTTTCAGTTATAAAATTTATTGTTATGATATTTCTTATATATTCTCGCCTAAAAGGGATTATTTCCTCCCTGTCTCTCTTTCTTCCACATTATCACATCCATCCCTTCTCTGTTCCAACCTCTCTCTCTCTCTCTCTCTCTCAATATCTCCTCTCTCTCTCTCCCCTCCTTTTTCTTTTTCTTCTGTTTTAGTTTATCTTTAGATAATTATCTTTATACTTGCTATATCTATCTTGGAGCCAAACAGCTCCCGAGAATAAATTAATGACTCTATGACAAAGGAAGTTTTTTTTTTTAATTCTTATTTTCCGTTTGTTAATGATTAAACCGGAGATGAGGAAAACCCCCGCTCTATTATACGTAATGCGTTGTAATTGCGTTCTCGTTCCTAAAATTCTCCTTCTTTTATTTGTAAGGATTGGATCTTTAGAAAATAGAACAACTCTGTCGTTGATTCAAACTAAAAATATGTCAAATGAGGAAACTCCTAAATTGTTTTTCAGAGTTTCTTTGTTAAACTGCCAAGAGACATTGCTCCAGGGGTGCGAAATTGACATTGTAACCAAACATAAAATAGACGTTAAAAGTAAATACTAAATGGAATTTACATAAAATTGTAGTTATTAATATAAACTTCTTGGTTGTCTGTGATTTCGATAATGAAAGGCAGGCAGTGATTCAACATTTAGTTCTCTTGTTATTGCATCAGACGTGATACCATTTCATGCAACACGGTCGTCTGCTCCTTACATTACTGCACTTTTTTCCGCGCCTAAATGGCCTTTACAGACACCTCGAGCGTGACTTTGAAAACAGACGGCAGCTTCTGATGACAAGTTCAAAGGTCGGATACCTTAACCAGCCGCTCACCACTAATGTAACTTCCTAAAATAATGTATGCGGCAGAATTTAGGCAGTGATATTCAACATCTGGGATGGCAGTCATTTTGTGCAATGCGAACTCTAGAAGTTGAAGTTGAAGTTGAAGTTGAAGTTGAAGTTAAAGATTAACTTTAAGACAGGTCGGTTGTATAAGATCGTCTGTTCTAAGTCGTTATTGCGACTTACATTATTTTCATAGCAATACACAAGTCATATATACTATAGTTATAAATATATATTTTTTTTAAGGGATTCATCTCTAAATTTACAATGTTTCATCATCGAAGAAAAAATGACTGCATACCAGTAACGTTTTTTCAACTGTGGCGTCGATAGAAGAAACTTGATTACTGTTGTGTCACCCTGTAATTTGATATTCGTATAACTTTTTTCGACGCTATATAATTATTTAGTATGAAGCAAAATGGATTTACTAAATGCGGTGTATACCATGAATACATAGAATTTCATAGGATTACGTTTTGTATGACGTGAAATAAAGGTCGAAATGAGTGATAGGGGTGTGCCATATAGTAGATCTAAACGAGTGTAAGCGAGAGAGAGAGAGGGGGGGGGGGCAACGACATTTCGTGACAGACATGGAAACAGAGAGAGAGCCAGGCAGTTATATAGAGGTGGGCCATTATTGATCTATGAGAGAGAGAGAGAGAGAAAGACATACAGAGACAGAGACAGACAGAGACAGGCATACATAACAGAGGGAGGCAGAGGAAGAGAGGGGGTGAGAAAAGGGGGACTTAATTTTATGGAGGAAAAAAAAAAACTAGAGAGGAATTGAGTAAATGACAGAGTATATGAAGAGGGCGAAGGAAGTAAAATTGAACTTGGAATTATATTAGGGAAAGTCAGAGAAAGAAAAAAAGGATGGACAGACAGACAGACAGACAGACATAACTACACAGAGCGAAAGAGGGGGTGGATGGCAGTAATGATGTTTCCATGTGATTACATATCTGTGTCAATAAACATAATGATGTCGGAAAGGAAGTAATTGCCCATGTCTGACCTTGGTGGAGCATGTTAAGGTCATTACATAGTCATTCGCTCTTACATCATCTCATTACCAATGATTATGTTTGACGGCGGATGCCATCTATGTCCACACGTAGTATGAACTTCACGCGATATGCTTTTTGTCGACTATGATTATTGGATGGAATGTAGTTAGTGTTCCAGAAGATTTCGTCATCTTTATCGTATCAAAATATGCTAGAAGTTATGATAAAAAGTTAATACACTGTTTCCCTTAAAGTAGAAATACATTTTATGATCTCTTTTCAGGAGATTGACCGATTAAGTTCTGACAAATTTAAACTTTATCTATCAAGAATAAACCATATTTTCACAATAATTTAATGAAAAGATATCTTAAGATTTATTCCTGGACATTTAAAACTGGACAACATTCTATCTCTGTTGTTTTAATGCTGAAGTAAAGTCAGCAGTTATCTACCGTTTATCTATTTTCTACCGATACTTTGAAACTCCTAATACGTCGCCGTAATTATACACGTTCAAGAATATTCTTCACCTCTTAAAGAAATTTAGTATTATGCAATAACAGGAGATTAACATTTGAGCCATTGTCAACGCTTGCACTATCACAAAAGTTTGGAGAATACAAACTGATGTAGAAAGTATGTTATGGTGTAGATTGAAATAACTAATTTCCTTTTGTTTTAAGTCTAATTCAGTGAAAAAGCTCATGAAAAAAGACAGAAAACATTAATAAAATATTTATACAGCAACATCCGATATGAAAATGTTGTTTTATAACGGAGACACTAAAACACATTTCATCATGAATTATAAAAATCGATTGAATAATATTCTGTAAATGGAAGCTCCAAAGTTGTCCCTAAAATTGAGGCCCGATACTGTATAATATGAACAGTTGCCTTCACCATACTGGACTCTAAAGGCCAGTCCAATATTTCTGGAAAATATATAAAATTGCTTTCAAACAGTACACCATATTTACCGTATACTAGCATATTTTGTGAGAGAGGAAAATGAAAAAAACACACTCACGACCTTCTCGATAATTTTTCCGGAATTCCGCCACGCGTATGCTTTTAAACACGATTCCTCGCCCAAAAAAGTGAGTTGCAAAAAATCGCTTCGTCATGGAAGACAGGTACGGAGGAGCAAGAAAACTAGTTCATAAACACACAAAGCACTCAAACTACGCCATTCTTAAATTGTTTTCCATCAATGTATTCGAAATGATGCAGAAGATACATGTATTTCATTGCCTGCATGGGCAGGTAAAACAATGGTTCTTAAAGCGACTAAAGCAAGAAGTACACATGTAGGTATGCAACAAGTTACATATTCATAATGGATAAAAACAAGTCTGAATAGAAAAAAAAACCTACAAAAAGTAAATTGATGCAGTACTATAATTATGTATACATGAGTAACTATACTGATCAACTTGATAAAGATTATAAATACTTGTCTTTACGTAGAAATTATAGTGGGAATATTCTTAAGAATTATTACTCAGAGACAATAATCCTTTGCTAAAGTTTGCTTGCTGGTTGCAAAATACAACTCGTAAAATGCATTTGTCCTATCTATATACTATTTTTTTAAAAACGATACACAGCTTTAGGAGAGGAATGAATTTCGTTATCTCCTTCCATATTATGTGAAATATAGAAAGGTAAAAATCTTGAAAATGGTGAAGGCCAAAATGCCTAGCAGTTTTGAAGAGTTAAAACACGGTTTGCGAAGCACACACTTCAAAAAAATAACACAAAGATTGCTGTCTAGGTCCTTTGGAGTTGCGTAAAGGTGAATTTTCCTGGTGATTGGCGCAAGCAAACACTTTAAATTCGACGATGTGTCAATATTTGTTTCCTCTTTTAGATTTATAACCATCATTCTTTTTCTTTGAAAATGTTGTGCGTGGTTATCGTCGAGTCAATCGAGATATTAAAAGTTCACCCGTGTGGAAATTTCTTTTATAATGTGATTATCATGCATGCCTAATCATTTACTGCACCTTCGAAAAGTAATATTTTTGCTTCCAATCATCAGTACGTCATCATAGAAAATATTCCCTTTCTGTTTCATGAAGAGAAAAACACCACATCTTACAAAAAATAACACAAAGTTAAAAACTGGCAGTGTTTGTTTGACACCAAAGTCATAAGCGTGGGTTTATACTTATGGGTGGAATGCAAAGTTATTGTTAATGTTTGACTTTGAAAAGTTGAATGAACTTGAATGTGGAATCTGTATTGACCCACTCCCACAATGAAATATGGTGTATGTGGTATTAAGGGTATATAAAAAGATCCTCTCCCCAATAAGTCAATATTATTAGTATCCGGATGTCACTCATCATGACTGTTTCAGTTTGACACCGCAAGATCAAATTATCTTCCAATTCTTAATCTTCGTTAATGAGATATATTCTTAGGCATTAACAGAGGGATTATGGTTGGCATATTCCATTGCAGTCTAGCCCGGTAGAAGTGGGAAGTGGTTTTAAAGAATTCGTTGACGGTTTCCTGGATAACTATCCCCTTCTATAGCTGTATTAAAGCCGTATGGTATTGAATAATGATATTTACTTGGCTGCATGTCAATACATTTCATGCCTGGAGTTTAAACATGACTTGAAACAATAGCCAAAGGAAGACATAACTAGTTTTCCAACAAAAATGTCATCATGAGTTTTCTAATTTCAGATTGGCCCGAATGAGGCTTGAATGAGGAATGATGTTTCAGTCTGAAATATTTGTTCGTGTGTTTAGGAACGTGGTTTGAGATGTGACAACGCATGGACAGTGAAATGTCGACAAAAGTCATTATGCTGTCCACACGGTCAGTGCAGGTCGGATATCACCCTGCGTTTTTAGTCACATCTATATGAATTCTCACGTTTGAACATCGAACAGTCATGGGTTTTTTAAACTTTGACATACATGACACTACCAAATTTTGACAACTTTGTAATGTTCAGCTCATGAAATTTGAGGCCAGATCAACCTCGTATTTAGAGCCACCAAATTAAAAAAAAAATTGACATCTTTGATGTTTTTGTAGGCTTAATGCGATTATTCTTAAGTGACCTTATTTCCGTCCAACTATACATTTCACCTATATTAGATACAGAACGAGTTTCGAATGTAACGGCTCCTGTTCATAAGCAATGAAAAGACATATCCAATAAATACAAACAATGCAGTTCATATCATTATCTTTTTACTACCCCTATCCAAGAATATATTGCCGAGCTTGTCTAGGGCAAAATAAATAGGGAACTGAGAAGAAAAATAAAAGAAAAGCAATATGGTACCTGGTGTCCATCAGGCTTACAGCCAATTTTCTTTTATTGGAAACTGAAATGGCTGTGAAATTGCACTCAGAGGCGACAACAAACAGGAACGGTGTGATGATGAACTATGTCGAGGGTTCTGTTCTGAGATATATCCGAATCAAAACATATGAGGTTCCAGCTATTGGTTACCCGGCAAGCTCCTGAAATTGGCAATTTGTTGTTGATCAGCGATCCTTTTTCTACCGTTCGTTTTCTCCCAAGATATAGGCCTACACAGTATTCATATGGGAAGTCGCATATTTGTTTATTTCAAACATATTTTTGACTATAGATCAATGGGTTTGATTTAGATCATATATGTCAAAATCGAAATAGATTTTAATGTTGATGCATATATCTGCACATTACAATGTATCACTATTAAATAGATCATTATTTTAGCCAGAGTATACGTCATACAAATAGAAAAAGTGTTAAAGGCAAATGAAAACAATGCTGCCGTCATGTAAGGTGATATTATATATTCACGGGCTTGCCATGGCAATTGTAATCTGTAGGCTTTTTCTGTATACATTGTATTCTGTATCCTTTAATCTAAATTAATATGACCTTAACGTTACCATCTGTGTTGGGAATCATCATTCAATACCTTGATTATGTTCTTAATACAGGTAGAATCTATAAGTGTTGATCTTACATTTTGAATAAGAGGTCACTCATCGGCCCTTTTAAATGGTGATTTAACATTTTAGTTTTTAGAGAGTGTAGGTGGATGATGCTTTTTACGATGTAAAGCCTCGTGTCGCATTGCATTGAATACAAATCGAGTTATATCCCCTGAAATGATTTAGAGTTTATACCACAATAAAGTTTATATATTCCTAAGCGTCGTCTCTTCTTTGTAACTTAATTTTTCCTTCTACAATCATGTTTGTTAAATAATCAGTTTGCATTTTCAGATACGAAATATTATGGGGAGGGCCGGGATGTGGGCAGAAAGCACGTACACTCCACCTGATCAAATTTACTAGACTAAATACCCACGCCCTCCCCTAACCTTCTCCTCCCACTTATAGATAGGATATATATTTTTTACACGTATTTCATTTGGCTCAAAGATCTGGATTCATCACTAGTACTAGTAGTATTTCCGGTAAAATCTTTTTTATAATTCAACATTTTGGAAACACTTTCTAAAGCAACGAGAGATGTGAAACTAATGTGAATGTAATCAGTTACGTATTAACAGTAGATATTTGCCGATTGTCATTATTAGAATAGTACATGCTTTCTATTCCTCTCTTATTTTTCTTCTTGTTCCTCACTACTTTTTAGGTTGTGCGATACGTGTTATAATTATGTTGAAACTGATAGTACACGAGCTTGTCAAATTGACGATAAAAATATTGTAAGTTTTGATTGATACTTATTTCACTTTGCATCGTCATAGATTAATGAATAAGCTATGTTCATTGCATGGTGAAATGTTTAAAGGATGTTCATTGAGTTCTTATGTCTTTAAAAATATGGCCCTATCCCAAAATAACGTCTGTTTCCATGGAAAATAGGGAGATTATTCAAGACATTAGTATTCGAAGAGCTAGTTGGTGTATTTATGGAGCTGTGATTCGCTAGAATTCTACAGGGGTATCAATATAACACCAAGCGGTGACCTGTCAAAACTGATTCACTCCGGAAGTAAATTAGGATAGCTCGTCTAGCACGGATCTGGTTACGTCAATCCAATGTCAAGGCAGTGTACTGAGCCTTTGGCAAAGCTGTTTCTAGACTTTGTAGTGAAATACTTATTTAAGCATATGGAAAGGCCCCTTCCCAGAACATTTTGTTCATTATTTCAAACAGTTGATGAACAAATCATAGGTTGTGGGGCTACATGATTATTCAGAGTGTTTGGGACATCGACATAACAAAAACAAATAACTAAGAAACAAAGCAAAATATAAAACAAAGCAAAAATCATCAGGAAATCCGGAACGACTAACGACAAAGTCCAAGAGTGGCAATTTTTTTTTTTGAAAACAATAAATGGTTATGATCTCGCCTAAAACATTCAAGCAGTTTTGAGGTAATATACACTATTACTATTCAACTGCTCAGTACGTATCATTTTTTACTTAAATATGTAAGTTGAATCGTACCTTTAAATATCATTCATATTTAATACATGTCGTCGAGACTCGACGACATCGAGTTCCCATGTGAAATGGCTAAACGAGACACGATTTAAGTGCCCTCATGTTCATACCGGGGCTGGGGCGTGGCACGCACCCCCCCCCCCGGCCCTCCATTTGAATTACCAATATACAGGTAACCGCTGAGTTAATTTTATAGCTACGAAGTGGACTTATATATCTCACTATGTATATTTTTAATGACAATGTTGCATATTTCCTGTGAAGAAAAAAAAAAGGCAAAATTTAGAAAAATGAAAAGTTGATACGTCAGCCCATCTATTTCATGTTCCATTCTCTCGCTCCTTTTGGATATTGTTTATCTGTGTGACATAACATGCACCCCTCTCCAAGTGTCCCCCTTCATGGCCAATACACCCCTTCAATGTCCCTCCACTCGTCTCCTCCCTCACCACAAACCCGATATGACACCATCACCCTTAATCCTCGGGGATTCAAACGTGCAGAAATATTGTGAAATCCGCCGCTGCTGCTAAATCTAGAAGAAGAAATGCCCCCTCCCCCCATTCCCTGTTCCAAACATCAACAGCCACATCAGATCCCAGTTAGATGTTGGCTTACACGGGCTCATTTTACATGACGTTCCATGATGAAACATGAAAATCGTCTGTGGGTGTATCTATTTCAGTTTGTTTTTTAGGTTTTTTGTTGCTGCTTAATGAGACGTTTATTTTGAAAAAAGGGGAATAGTTACAACAAAAGCACCCAAATGTTACACAAGAGAAATCCGTAGCCTTATTGCCTAATTCATGGATTCACAATGTCAGTAAAATTATAATTGTTTCACAGTGGGGGCTGTGAATTATATTGAATTATGTGGCAACATGGTTTGATATGTTGTAATCCCAATTTTCTCACACAGAATTATCATAAAATGTCATTTTCCATTCGTTTTCAATCGTAATTCATACCCTTTTGGAATACCTGTAGCTAATAGTTACGCTCGGAGGCTGTAACTTTGCTTTTTGCTTAACACACGAAATGCGACGATACACAGCTAATAAATGATCTTGGATTTATTTTAAGACACAAAGTCTCTTGCTGATAGGGGCACGTAATTGTTGTGTTCTAAATCATTATTAAGAGTTTAGAATACTATTGAGGTTCCTTCAACCATGTTTGCTCAATAGATTTACAATTTCAACGCACATATTGATGTTTCGGAGCAGCGACTGGATTTTTCCAGAGGAATTTAGTAAAACAGAGAGGATATTTTCCTTATTTTTTTTTTCTTCAGCTTTCCTTTGCCCCATCTGATGTAGTAAGGTGCTTTGTTCCTTTCCTATAATAATTTTTATATGAAAATGATGAATGTCCTTCGATTCTGACCTGTATGTAATAATTGTTCGAATTGTGAAAAAGTTATAAAATGAAAATCTTGCAGTTATTGTGTAATTTTGTAACACTATAATTATGAAATACATAATTTCGAAGTTGAGTGTGGCCAGGAGTAGAAGCTCATTTATTTGACTTCATTGTGTGTAGTGTGTTAATTTGTGTGAATCTACCGTTATGAAATACATAATTTCGCAATTGAATATTACCAACTGTATGAAATGATTTATATGACCCCATCGTTTAGTATAATACTCTCAGTCAAGGACTCTATTGCATCAGAGTTTAATTTATTGTCTATTTTAAAGCTCCAGTGAACTTCAAAACCACAAATTGTAATTGAGCAATAACGAAATCAGGTTTTGGTTCAACACGTTTGCAAAACGAGTAATGCTCTCATAAATATGAAATAAATAGGCCACACGCTGTGGTCAGTCATTTGATTAATGATAGTCCCACCCACATAATTTCGACGTATCATATTGTGTATTGTTAACGAGGCCAGAGGTCGCGATAAATCGCACATAGAGAGAAAAAGAATAATGAAAAGTCAACAGTTTAGCAATAGCAGAAGGGGATTCTAGGCTAGAATGAGCCTGAGGGTAATAAATAGAACCAAGGAAAAAATAATTTCATAAAGGTCATGACCTCATCCATCAGACTATTTATAAAACAGATGTTTTTTGTTTTCATAAAATGGTTCCGGAAGCTTGGATGCTTTATATGAGAAGAATACCTTATTTCACAATAATGACGATGTCATAAACTTTTATCCTTGGTGGTATGCCGATATTGAAAAAGATAATAGGTGTATTCTTATTCGTTTAAAATAACCAACACATTGTAACCACATAAGCGATGAGGATATGTGTATTAGAAGAGAGAGGGAGA
>BEXV01000182.1:62402-74183 GCA_003118195.1 Hemicentrotus pulcherrimus | reverse complement strand
GGGGGGGGGGGGGGTAACTGTCTCAAGTGGACCCCAGGGTTGACACCCCTGTCATGACGCCTTTTCATCTGATCTTTAAAGAAAATTCCCCAAAAGGCGTTGCTCAGGATCCTTCTACCATCTACACGGCCAGCCGAATTGTCATGAAGAAGAATTCACATTGTGCTTCTATACGTTTTATTTCCACTTTATTACTATTTACAAATAACTATACATCAACTTATCATGTGAATAGCATGGCGGAAGTGCCTGGATAATTACATTGTCTATTGCACAGTTCCTATAGTCTATACAAATATGCCTGATGACAATTTCGATGAGAGATAATATATAATTAAACCCAGGAGGAACTTTCTTTTTTTCGAGGAAAGTCCTCTTGATAAGATAATTTGAGACGTGTGTTTATCTTCCTTGTTTGAAGATCGCAGAAGGAAATGGAAACTGCATCCTGCTCAATATAGAGTCCAAGCTCAGAAAAATGATGTTTGGTAAAAATCTCAACTATTGTTCATTTTGTTTTCTTTTTGGTTCGCACGAGATAACATATCTAGACCTGAACTGCCCACGCTACTCTAATTACACTGCTACTTCTCTTTTTAATTTCTGGCTATAACAGAATACTGACAAAATGAATTAGATTTGACTAGAGTCAATAGTGATAATGGTTGAATGGTTATTTTTTCGAGGAAACGACGGTTAAGTAAATACCTCCGTAAAGGAACACGATTGTTTTAACGTATATCAGTTTGCAAAAGAAAAACAGTTACATGTAAATACGAGGTAGTAGATGCTAGCAACTTCACTAAGATAGGAATTGCTTGTAAATCACACGGGGGAATTCACCGATAAATAATATTGCAAATAGAATGATTTGACTTCCTTGTACATGTTGATGAAATATCCTGCTCTTTAATCACTTCTAAAAAAAATGTAAAGGTTTTACCTGTTAACCACTTACAATATGGTTTAAGTTTCACGTTGTATGTGTTCATTGTAAATATAGGGAATTATTCATTAACATTGTAATTGTCTGTGCAGGATAATTAATCCCTTGATGACGTGAAAGCTCGTTATGAATTGACGAGAGTGAATAATTACTTCCATAGCTATACTTGAATCTGGATTTGTTATATTTTATTAGTCTGTTGATTCAAAAGTAGCTTATGGAAGCGAGGTTGTAAAAATTCATTAATATCTACTTCACGCTCCTCCATGCAGTCTTGTAAAGAAATATAACTAGTAATATACAGAGAGTTAGAATAAATGTGATGGAGTTACAGAGTAGAGCAGAGAAGGTTGGGGGGGGGCTGGTGGGATGGATGGGGCGTGTGGGTGCGTGGGGGGGTGGCTGAAAAGCTGAAAGAGAAGAGCGACAAGAAAGACATTTAAGGCGGGGGAAGAGAAAGAGAAAGAGATCCGAAGGTAAGTGAAAATAAACTTCAAAAGGTGTACTTCATGGAAGAAAAACATTACCAGCACAGATAACATGACGGCAAAATTAATATAAGGCTAAATTGGCTCTATATCATTTACGTAACGAATGTTTGACACGATGAACAACTTTTAATACTGTTGCTGAAAAGGCATATGACGCTAAACATAAATGCCTTATATATAGACTGCATTGTATTTTGCCTTCTCGATATTTCAGGCAATGACAACGTTAATTTTTATCAGATTTCCTGGAGAGAAAAACATGACACTTCTTCCTGCTACCTGTATTTATCTTGTTTATTATAAAAGGGACTAGGTCAAATTGCCTCGAAAAGATTACCCCTTGGAAAACTGTCACTTGGACCCTTTCCCCAGGCATTTTGCCTAGCCTCTTGTCGATGGCTCTCGCGTTGTTGGAGTCGTAAATTCTGGCGAGCGAAGCGAGTCAGAGAAACAGAACGCTCGGTTTCTCTGACTCACTTCGCTCGCCATAATTTACGGATTCCAACAACGCGAGGGCCATCGACAAGAGGATACCCTTTGCCCGCCCTTTAGATTAATGACTAATTAAAACCATTAGAGTACGATCTTACCACTCATATCTTGTTTGTTGCAGAGGATGAGAAGAGGGGTCCCATCCACGATATCATCTGAATTAAGCATGTTAAATAACTCTTCCCGTGCGTCCAAGAATCGCATCTGATCTGCGCTGTCTATCACGAAGATGATACCTGTTGACAAACATCACAAAGTACAACAACAACAAAAGGTTAATGAGAGATTTTAAAATGATAATGAGAAAGGAAAGATTAAATACGCCAGTTCTATGCAAAGTAAAATGAAAAATGGTTACCATCTATGAGGGTTTTTTGTGGAAACTTAAATTGCTATATGTGAAATTTAGAGGCACGTTCTTCTAATGTCTTGAATGTGTACTTAAGTTACGCTGGATTTTGGGTTCGAGAGAATGTTACGCCTCTGCTCACTGATATTTTCCCTCTTAACTGCTAATCAACTAAGAGCTGACTTGATTATACTGCTCATTTGATGTAGAACAAATTGATGACATTTCTGTTTATCACTCACTTAAAACTAAAGAGCAGAAACTACTTTGAAGTGTCATGTTAATACATCATAGTTTAAAGGGGATCATCATGTCAACGATTTTATAAACCACTTCTATTTAAAAGGAGTGCAGATCTTTGAAAGGGAGGCAAGTAATGTTTGCGGATCCAGAACACAAAATATGTAAACAAAGAAGACGATTTAATGGTAAATCACAAACAAGCTGACAAACAATAAACTACAACAATCATTATCGTGGGATAATAAAACCCTAGGATTTTAAATAAAATATATGCATAAAAACACAAAATATATACTTAATGCGTTCGTCTTAACATTAACTGCACAGTATCATAAAGATGAAGAAAAAACACAAATGCTTCAAATTAAATGTATCAATACAATCAAGAGGGAAATTTTCAGATGAGTTAAATGATTCTGACAATGCCAAGAAAAGACCTGTTCTTTTCTTTCCTCGTCTTTATCTCGTTTGTACCAACGATACATCGTATGTTCCGGTACTTGACATAAATTTTTGGTACCACAATTCTGTATATCCTGTACATTTCACATAGTTCTGGTTATGGGGGCAGATTACAGTGTGTTTATTATTCAGTCGCTGTGATCTGTATCAGGGACAGTCTCTGTCTGTACTATTCGAGAAATAACAGATTAATTTTATTACAGCATATCAAAAATCTGAATTGCCTTGGTTCATCGCACGTGCAGTCACCCTCCACGGTTATGGAGTTGATATAGTTCACTCGCAAAATTGCAACTATAGAGGTTTGGGGCTGGGGCCCCTTTTCCCATTTAAAATTCAAAATTGAAGGGGTGGTAAAAATGCAGTATTGCCCCCAAACCAAAACAGGCCCCCCCCCCCCCGCCCGCGTTTTATCCCGTAAATAGGCTAAAAGCTATAGAGCTTCGTGGCGCCCAAATCCTTCTTCCTGATTTGTTCCACGCTACGCCATCGGTTAGTTGCACAGCAAGCTATGATCAATGACAAATTCCATACTCATTAGCCATTTGGAAACGTGGTTTCAGTTATGATTTGTAAGCATATGTTTAATGATTTGCTAATACTGGATCCTTAGAATTTATGTGACTCTCTATATGGTATGGTATTTATTGAATCATGCATCGCAGTTACATATACTGAATTGCACATGGATATAGATTGCATTTTATATATATCAAGATATTGTTATATCATTCAAAAATAGAATGACCGATCCTGGTGTTTGCCAGTTACTATAATGCATTTGGAATAAGATATCAAAGTTGAACGTGTATCCGACTTTCTCTCTAAAATTGATATGTCCTGGTTGTTAATGTCATATCGTATTCAATTTTGATATTATTCCTTTCGTAAATTGATCATTTCAAGTCAAGGCTAGAGATCTGTGGTATGGTTGCCATGGAAATGAGATCGTATATTCTTGTTTTTAAAAACCTTTATCACCATAGACAAGTCAGGTTTCAACGACAAAACTACTACGAAAGTTAGCAATATAAACAAATTTATTGTCAGACTGAGGTAATAGTCATTAAAAGAAGTTGCGGTTCTTTTATTTTCTTCATAAAACGCTGCATGCGCCGCACGTAAAGGTGGTGTGAATATTCTAAATAGAATTAAAGACGGTATCAGCCCGTATATTAAGCGCAATATAAATCCAGATTTATTATCATATTATTATGTCTACTTTGTACTAGTGCTGTCATCGAGAAATATAATCTTTGTCGACATGTCATCTTAAATTTTAGCCGACAACGACACATTGTCGACAGATGGTTGGAAGAATGCAATCCTTCCAACACCGGCCTGCATGCCAACAATTGTTCGTGAATGATTTTTATTTGCTGCAGCCGTAAGTAAGATTACCGATTTCGAGTTTGTGTTAACTTTGAAATACAAATTACCCAAAACCAAAGTGTTTTGTTATAAAAAAACAGTGTTGTTTGTAAAATGATTTAAAGTGCGTGTAAAGCCTATAAATGGGTTGATTCTTGTCGACAATATACTATCCCTGTCGACATGTCGCCTTCCCGTAAAAATGCACTTTTATCGACAAGGTTGTCGACAGAAGAGTGTTACAATATGCCAACATTACATACCTGGATTTATTTCTATCATCGTCATTATTCACTTACCAATTCAAAAAAATTATAACTGATGATTTTTATCATAATTTGCTTAAGTTAATGTTTATTAGTGTTCTACTACTAAATTATAATACCAATGTTGAATTGAAATCAGAGTCTATATAAGTGTAACAATGACAATGGTGATCCATGAGTATAGGTTCTCAGGTAGTCCTTCCTATCTGTGGGTCGGCAGGAATTGATCACTTCCTCCCCAATAGGTCCAGGAACTTCCTTTTTCCGAGTGGTCCAAGTTTCACTGTAATAGGTTATAGGAAACCACCTACTGCTTGATAGACAAGGTATGCATGGGGTATCTGTTTGGATTCCCTTGCCAATATTACATCAAGTCATACACAGTGTAACGACTTACAGAGTTGCTGAAGGCAGGGAGAATGATATAGGCCGAATATGTATGGAAGGAATGTATAGTTTATTGAGACCTTTTCATTTGTATTTTTCTATTTTTTCTATGCCCCATTCAAGCGAATGCCTTGTATCAGATACAACCCCCACGTTCGTTAGAGTCATACTTGAGGGTGGGCCCAGGGGGCGAAACGGCTACCCCTTCTTCAATGAAAAACCCCCATCGACGATTACAAATTAGCTTTTAAAGGGGTGGATCCCCCCTTACAATCCTGGGGTCGGCGGAGTTCCTTCAAGAATTAAAGAATATCAGGGTTTTTTTTTTCTTTCGGGAAAACTGTACGGTCCTTTTCAAACACTCACCCACTGAGATATTTTGGAGAGGATTGGCAAGATTCCAGAAATCATGTTCCTAGGAAAAATCTAGCATACCCCCCCCCCTTTTTTTTTGACACTCCCGGTCCGCCCCTGCAAAGTCAATTATTACAGGGGAGATTTAATCGTGCAGTAACACAATGGAACAGTTTGTGTATCAATACTATCGCTCGAATAGAGTTGAATGTTTTTGTCGATTGTCACATGCGATTATTGCGGTTTCAATTTCGAGCGATAGAGACTCTATGGCCTTAGTTAGAGAGGAAACAATTAAGTGAAGTACTTTATTTCCAAATATCAATTAACCAACAACAAGCGAAACAAACATATCTACATCAAAAATGTACCCACGTGATTTATTTTTGAAATGTGAAGTAATATCTTAATTTTAGCAATCTAAAGGAAAGTTATGAAGAACGATGAGGATGCAAACGTTGAACTGAAGAACTGAATATCCTGGTATAACTCATCGATTTTTTTTAAATCAGGTTGTCTCTAAGGTAATCAGAAAGGAAGAGACTGGCATACTAGAAGGAACAGCCTTTTTATCTTATTATTATCTTGAATTGGAAGAAACAATTTTGAAGGGTGTGTAGCTAAAAACATCAAAAAGAATGGTAAATGGTAAAGAATAATAAATTTGTGCAAACCTGAATACAAAACATTGTTTTATCATAACATAATAATGAAAATGAGTTGGGTCATTGCTCATGTATTATTGCTGTTTTATGGTGCACTTGATATCCGCCCCTGCTTTAAGGAGTACGCAAAGTATAGACCCACAAATTCCGATAGATGTAAGAAATTGAATGTCAGATTGCACTTATTTGCTTGAGATACATCAATATTGAGCACTGAAAAGTATCATTTGGTGTACATACAGATTACATGTCGGTCAAAACACATCTGTTTATACTACATAGTCTCAAAAAACTATGATGCTATGGAGTTAGAGGGATAGATTAACGTATATTTTTTTTTGTTAAAAATTCATTAAAAGAGGACCATAACTGAAAAAAATTATACTAAAATAAAAACAGTAACTTTTACAATGGGGCCTGAAATTGTCTCTTCTTTACGAAGAGAACATGAATGAGAATATACTTCAATCAGACTTGGCGAGTATGTACATGGTACATTTGACTGAAACTGTTACTTTGTCCATATGACTTATATAGCATCATGGTTATTTTCTATTCTCCATTTTGTATCTGTTAATTATAGAGAAAGATTTCGCAGAGGTATATGGATATGACAAATGAAGAAAATGTATTTAGATGTAGATCTCGTAAGGTAATTGGCACACATTGTCTTCTTTGGAATTTGGAAATGAGAAATAATTGAAAGTGCAGCTGCATGCTTTAATTATTTAGAAGCACTGTTCTGTTCTATATATATATTACTACAAATGATAATGATCATGCATAAGAGGGAAATGTATCAATAGAGAACATGATAAATGAGCAATGGATACTTTCATCATGTACATAACATAACCATGATCAATCACCAATATCTCAAACAGAGATACTCATGAAAATAATACTCTCATTTCTGTAATAGAAGTGAGAGTATTATCAACTATCACAAAACATCAGAATCAAACTTCTCCATTGAATGTCACAGTAATGACATTTCTTATGTCGAAAGTAATGTAGTGATCTGTTCATTGTTCATGGCTGCGATTGTTTATCTATATGGAAAAGGAAGTGGGTAATCTGATAGGTGGTAAGAAGCCCATTGCTGTGTGATTGCTTTATGAAATAATTGGCCAAGATAACTGTTCACCATCTTCAAACAATGTTAGCATACTATCAGGATCGTACACACACAAACAAAACCATCTTAGAAACACTGATACACGTCAAAGGGGATTATTATATCATGCATGACTAAACTTCTAAATATTTTACCACCGTTTTGTAGAGAAAGTTAAAGTTACAAAGCAAAGCGATAATTAATTTTAGTTTGAAATTTAGAAATGATGTACTTTCATTATGAAAACAAACATGTGACCATATTCTTTGAATATCTAACTCTCGTTACGATATAGAGCTCGCATTGTTGTGTCAATATATTTTGCTCAATTCCTCCTCATAAAATGTTCATGGACAGGACCCGTGGCGTATTCAGCAAAGGGTGAATTGGGTTTAACAACACCCCTCCCACAACCCTGCACCCTCTGGCACGACGAAGAAAATAATGATAACCTACAATTATATAAAATGGTAGCAGTTGCATGACGAGGAAAAGAAACAGATGTAACTTAATGGGGGTAATTATGAATATAACTATGAGGGGCAAATATTTGCCCCTCTCCTGTTTATAGAAATATTTGGATACGCCAACAAGGGCAAGTAAAGATAATTACCTTCTGTGCCTACATAATAATGCCTCCAGAGCGCCCTTAGTCTCTCCTGGCCACCTACATCCCATACTGTTAGAGTGAGACCAGGCACAGGTGTGATGGTCTCGACGTTGAACCCGATAGTGGGGATGGTCTGAACCGTCTCGTTGCATTTCAGCTTGTACAGGATCGTGGTTTTACCTGCATGGTGGGAGAAGATCGAAGAAGATTGTAATTATCGCCTTCGTCATCGTCATTGATATAGTTATAGTTACCATTGTCATCATCACTGTGATCGTCATCATAATCATCAAAATGATCATCACCGTATCATCGTATCATCATCGTCGTCTTCATCATCATCATCATCATCATCATCATCATCATCATCATCATCATCATCAACATCAACATCATTAAGCATCATCATAATTAACAACGTCGTTATAGTTATTTATTGTCATCAAGGGGCGTCGCCAGAAAATTAGAATGTGGTTAAACGTTGTCTTGAGGTTTCGGCGCAAGTTCCCGACAAGCAGCCCACATTTTTTAGAAATTTACTGACAGGGGTAAACAAAGAAGTCATTTTTCGAAAACAAATATCTACCGAAACGGACAGGAACAAAAGTGTAAGGTGAATGGTGCTACGCCCTCTCATCTCGATCCTTTTGCAATCATCTTCGATATCAACGCTAACACCGACCTCAACATCGTTATTATGTTCATCAACATCATCATCATCATCATCATCATCATCATCATCATCATCATCATCATCATCATTATCATCATCATCATCATCATTATCATCATCATCATCATCATCATCATCATCATCATCATTATCCTCATCATTTTTTAACACCATCAACATCCATTACCTATAGGATTATAGAGGAAACATTTGGAAATACCATAATGATATAGGATATCGAAAACGGCTTCTGTAGTTCACGACCCCGCAATTTTATCATTTTGTCCTAATGAAAATATGATGAAAATGAATTTCATTATCGAAAACACAATCTTATGTCACTTATGTCTGTGATGTCTTTCTTTAAATGTAATTTGACTTATCATAATCCAATTTCTTAAGTGCATTTGCCATCAAGTATGTTTCCTGGTAGAAATTGTTAAAAATCTCAACACAAATTCAGGAACGATATTTTATATACTTGTAGTGATTGGCGATGACTACGTGTGTGTGACTACTTCTTGTGTGCCTACAGATTTCATTCCTTTTCAAGGGATTTGGTAATCGAGCATCGACTTTGTTTTTGAACCCGGGACCTCCCGGTTAAGGATACCACTGGTCTTACCACTGAATCTTCAGGTCTGTTATTGGAATAGGTTTAATCATTCATATCCGATCCTTGGTAAAATACATAAACATTGGTGATCCGTTATTAAATCCTTTGGAGCTGTTTTATTTAACTTTGCCTGAATAATCAGACCATGATACAAGAGTGATCACGTGTCTAATCCATGGCTATATCCTAGTTTCGGTTCTCAATTCAATAATCGTTATTTTTGTCTTCCAACATTATACTATAACAATTATTAATCTGTTACTTGTATGATCACACGACTCTACAATTCTACATTGAAACAGAATATAAGCTAATAATATAGAGGGGGGGGGGGTGAAATGCAATTAATTACAGGCTTTATGTGGAGGTGCCTCACAATGTTCAAATGAATTGGCTTCCTAATTAATTAAAGCATATTTGATGAGGTTTGTGCAAAATGTGTTGACAAAACTCCTCTTTCCGTCGTAACATTACGTCCCAGTACAGACCAAATTTGTATTAAGCGACACTGTACAGTATTATTTTAATTGAAAGACTTTGAACTGTATACGATATCAATCACAGGGGTGGATCCATAACCGTCAGAAGAGGGAGAGAGGGAGGGGAGGCACTTTTTCCCCACATCTTTATTTTAGCTCGCAAAATATGTTTCATTGTGTGATTCCATTTCGTCAGTTTTGTCACCTGTAGTTATTCTTTCTTTTTTAAATTCTAAACAAAAAATCCTTCACCCTTGGTCCGCTGTGATGTATTGCATGCTCTCTCAATTGAAACGTGAAACGCGGAAGATATAATTGATATTTTCATGTAAGGACCTAATATTGTTTGGTGCGTGCATAATACAATCCAGTCGGAATTTGGCTTTTGTAAGGGATTTTTTATTCTTCACATTTTTTTTTTCAGTCGCAATATAACATTTAGAGGGTAATGTATTACCATCACAAATTCACAATAATGTCTCATTCTTTCTCATGTATTCAATATTCCATATGAAGACTGTACCATTTGAACAATCCTCTTGTTATTTTGTAGTAAAATATGAGCAAGCAACTTCTAAACGAAAAGTTTTTCAAGTATGACAGTCATGTTTAGCCACTTTCATATCTTGTAAGTTCGGCCGGTATGAAAATGACCTATGAGTCATTTAATATGCATTGTATATATTATACAGTAGGCTTACTGTTGCACCATGTGAGAGAGAGGGGGGGGGGGAGTCCTGAAAAGGCCTGTTGGTAATCTTTTTAGAGCTCGTAGTTCTAAAGAGAACTAAAGCGCCGGTTGGAGAGGATGGGTAGTGAACTATATAAACTCAAGAAAGATTCTTTTCAGGACTCCTCAATCCTCCCCCTCTCTAACATGGTGCAACCGCAAGCCTATTATCTACATCACCATGCAAGCCGATATACTTATAAGCAGCTTCTAATATATAAGCATTTTTTCTGTTCAGAAACACTACGTCATTCATTAATTTTTTTGTATTTTGTATGTCAAAGTGACTTTTCCTCCTACTGATTTTTAAAAGTATTTTATTTTACCTCAGCTTTCTTTTACTTTGGGTAAGTTTTCAGAACTTTCAGAGGTTTCCTCTTCGTTCTCCTAAAATAGCGCTTCGTGCAAAATTAACACCGATTCGGCAAAATATACTGGAACTATATGCACATAATAGACCTGTCGCGTGTGACTAGTGTTTATCAAAATAGTTGAATAAATTATATACTCTAGGCATATCGAATGTGATAAAAAAAAATTAGAATGAACTAGGACCTATGACCTTTCTTTTCTGTGTGGTGGTATTTTTGCGTGATGTTATAAAGAGAAAGAACTTACCTGCTGCATCCAGACCAAGCATGAGCACACGTGTAGGGTTCTTAGACCAATCGCCAAAGGCACTTGTGAACTTGGTCACCACGCCACCCATCTTTGGTCCTGTTCTGGTCTAGGAAATCCCTCCCTCACTGGTCTATATAGGAACTGTCTCCCTCAGCACCAGCTATTATATTATATATCGTCGGGAGAGCTTGACGATTCATACGGTGTATCTCGGTACCCTCGGCGTAGCAGCAGACAACGTCCTGAAGCTGATGGGCAACTTTGTTTATGATCACATTTACGCTTGGTTTACATTACAGCTTCAATCTATCAAGTTCTATTCGGTGGCATTATTCTGCTAATCAACAACAGTTATGTCTATACCTCTACCATTCGTTTGAGTTGTTGTTACGAACTCGGCAATATGTTCACTAGATCAAATATACCCAATTGACTACAGCATTACAGCATTTTCTCCAATCTTCTTCCGCTCCCTCTCTCTCCCTCTCTCCCTCTTTCTACTCGCACTGAAGTTCCAGATAATATGGCTATCATATTTGTCCACGCGTGTCGGCTTCAGATCGTTTCCGCGTTATTTGTGCATTGCAGTTACTGATTGGTTTATAACCTTGATAAGTGCCGTACGTCATGGGAAGTTTAGCTTGTCTTTCCCTAATACATATTCGCGTTGAGCAAACTGAAACACGAGGGAATATCTTTTGAAGTTAAAAAGATTTCTTTCAGGCAACATGTAATGAAAAGGATAAGTATTAATAATAAGCATAAGGTGTTCTTGTATAGCGCCCATGCCTGTCTGACCGTCACCGTACTTCCACGATTACCCCCCCCCCTGAAAACTACCCCCGAGGACATTACCCCCCAAAAAATAACCCCCTAGAACAACTTCATCAAAGACAACCACTCTCTAGG
>BEXV01000182.1:47695-58246 GCA_003118195.1 Hemicentrotus pulcherrimus | reverse complement strand
AAAAAAAAAGAAAGAAAACACAGAAACAAGAGAAACAAGAGAGAGGGGGAAAGGCTATCACACTTCCGAGTTCCCTTGGGTCTCAATTTAGAAAGGTTAAAGGTAATAAAAAGATCGACGAGGGAGCACTGGTAAATTTTGATTACTTTATTTGCTCAAAAGCAGAAATGTTTTAGGGGCTACATCCACTGGGGTATTCAAATATATCAAAATTTTTAAGAATTACTTTCCATTCAATTTTCAAAATTTCCCAAAATTTTGCATTTCCTTTAAGTTTTTGTCTTCGTTCTTAATGAATCGATCCAATGAGGTTTAACAGGGGGTAAGGGGTCTTGTGCGCTCCTTAACTAGTCCAGCTTCTGTTCGTTTTTTAAACTTTATATTCAGCTATACACGCATCGGTATCACACAGCGCGCTGGACTACCCCTAATCCATCAATGGTAAGTATTAACATTTAAAGGGATTGGGTAGTCAGTTTCCATGTGCAGAAGGCCGTAATTCGCTGATACCAGACTTGGTGTAAATACCATTAATGGGAGTACAAATCTGCACACAGCAAACCCGTTGTCCAGTCAAGAATTACCCCCTAGTCTCTCGGAGCATGCTCGGACATTCTTCGGGGCGAAGGAAAAGCAAAGCATTACATAAGGTTTAATGGTCATGAAACTCAAGGCTAACCCTGGTGATTGACAACACCTGTTATTGGGTAAACACCCGAACGGTGTCAAATTCCCCATGAAAGCTGACTTCTATGTGACTTTAACATTGAAATGTCCTCTCCGAAAGACCTGGTAATGAGGATTAATGCCTTACCAAAGGGCATTACGCCTTGGTGTCAGACCCAGATCGCCGGATTACGAGACCACTGCTACCTACTCCATCAAGGCCCAGTATGACAACTGTTGGGTCTTTCTCTCCCGGATCGGACCATTCGGTTAAGTGAGAGAGTAAAGATAGCATCAATCCCATAGCTGGTTTCCTTTGCTAAATGATCAAACAACATTGTTTCCATCAGAATGTATAAAACGCGAAGAGAAACATGTCGTCATATCCAACATCACAGACGTGAAACGTGTGGCTATATCATTGTTTTATTTGTATACCTGGCAGAATAATGGGAACTCCCGATGACGTGTTCCAAGAGGTGTAACCACATTTTGACGCTTCGTTTTGGTGATATAATTATCCTAATCAATTAATTAATTAACAAAACGTTTTTGAATCCCGCGTAATACTTAGGCATGATTGCATGCCTCCATGCGCTTTACTTGCAAGTCTGGTTATACTTTACCAGAGTTAAAGTGGAATAAATCGTGACGCCTTTTAACCGAGACTATACACAGAAAGCAACATGTATGCTATAGTCCGGTAAATTCGGACTGATCAATACACCGCAGAACTGAGTGATGTCATGCTCTCCATGTCACAATGTCGGCCGGTGATTCCTGATATTATTAGGGACTTTTAGATTAGCACGAAGACAAATTGGTCTACGCTACGATCGACGTCCTTTTAATGCACTGCCTTGAATGGACGTCACAGGTATCAGTTCACGCAAATCTAAAAGTCCCTATTACCATCTACCCTTGTTTTATCAGTATTTCGTTACTTGTATGATTCATTTTGTTCTATTTGTAATACTGTACGGTTTATATATGTCATTTTAATTTGATTGGAAAAATAAATCAAATTAAATCAAATCAAATCAAATCAAATCATATTTTGAGACAATGATCTGTATTTTGTCCGTACAGATCATTGGTGTAAGAATGAAAGGCAATGACTGTCTCCGTTTCAGGGTTTGGGGTGTGTTATTTTCTTAGCTGATTGCACACGGAAACAGTCGAGACTGTGGACTAGGGAAATTGATGCATATTTCATTGAATAGTGGGTTTTTGTTTTTTTTTACCATTCTTCTCAATAAGACGACCATGTTATCATTTCAATTCTGAGTATTTTTATTTGTGTCACCATATTGTGGTAATAATCGTGAGAATCGGTGACACATTCGCTATAAGGACAACATTTAGGCAAAATTGAAAATACAGAAGAGGAAAAATATAGGCCTTCTCCTTGGCGGGGAATCGAATCCCGGTCTTCCGCTCACCACTATACTTCTAAGGATCGTTGGATTCTTTCATTGATATTTCTAATCTGGTTTCAAACTCTTGTGCTATAAAACAGTTTTGAAAAGATATTAGGTCAACACGGGGACCATTGAAATAATGACCAGAGAATGACTGATCTTTTACATTACGTCAAAAAAATATATTTTAAAATCCAATTATTGATGAAGTAGTAATATTGACTTCTCTTTATATAATTAGTTTGATCATTTCAAAGTTACTATGACAGAGATAACCGGGATAGCAACAACAAAGCAAGACAGCATATATCAACGATGCAATCTGTTTCATTCGTTTGAATATACATTGCACAAAATATGACTGTGAGATTTTGTTCCACTTTTGTATTCTAAAATTTATTTGAAGCTACTAAAAGAGTTGTGTGGTAATTTATATTGTCATGGAAATTGATATACCTTAATGAATGACAATTTATACGTGTAGTATTATACAATGGAATTTTCAAAGTGCAAAAATATACAAAAAATGGTCTCCTTGGCGGGGAATCGAACCCCGGTCTTCCGCGTGACAGGCGGAGATACTCACCACTATACTACCAAGGATTGACGAAAGATGTAATAATCACTGTCCGTTTCTTTTAACCTGGACAGTTCACATAATGCTGTATGTCGTGTACACAGGCAGCTGTTATCAAAATCAAGAGAGGACTTTTACCATATCCTAAACCCTTGGCCCTTTTCTTTCTTTTTTGTAATTCTCTATCTTCAGGGATATTACTATGTTTTATTTGAAGTGTATTGTTGTTTTATGTAAAAAGAATTCTTTTATTTTATTTGTTTGTTAAATTGTTTAATAGAATTAATAATATGTACACTGTATGTTTGTTTCTTTTATTTTATTTGTTTGTTAAATTGTTTAATAGAATTAATAATATGTACACTGTATGTTTGTTTATTTTGATTATTGTGCCTCTATATTGTTTTGGATGAAAAGGAAAATGTACGGATTAATTTTGGACTTGTTACTGATTTATCTTCTGAATGATGTCTTTTGTAGGTACTTTGTTTTTATTTTTATTACTTTCATAAAACAAAAAAGAAAAAGAAAAAATGACAAACAACAAACCCCCTTTCTCTCTCTCTCTCTCTCTCTCTTTATGTGTGTGTGTGTGTGTGCGTTGAATGTGTGTTTCCCTCTCTCTCTCTTTCTGACCTGTTTACTAATGTAATTCAATGTACCTATGCATGTTCTCTTCCAAACCCTTGGTTACCAACTATTTGATTCACCTGCTATGGATGAAATTTACATTGCAAACATTAGTGTTGCTATGTCGGAGAAGCCTCTGGTAACCTTTTCAGTCGCCAAGAATTTTTTTTCTCCAAAAGTATGCATAAAGTTAGTAAACAAGTGCCCAATTAGTAATAATCGTCCCCCCCCCCTTTTTTTCTAGGAAGGGTGATCTTTCCACCATAATGATGGATAGTTTCAAAATAATATTGTACTGAAATATTGGAATTTGAAAGAGCTACAAAAATACAATACAAAAAAAATACTAAAAAGATGATCGTTCAATATAGTGAATTTGCTTTTATTTACAATAAAATATATAATACACATACTTTTCTCAAAAAAACAAAACAAATATACACGATGCTCTTTACGTATTACATGACTAGTTATTGGATGTGTGCAAAACAACTTTTGATCACTAAATCCATAACATATTCAACAACAACAAAAACATGAAAATCAGCTTAACGTAATTTAATTCTCTACTATGAGTAAAGATTCGGCTATTGCATATACAAACACAACATCATATAATTGGTAAACATATTTGTAAGTTGATATTTTTTCGTTACGAAGAATATAATCTTTAAATAAGATATTTAGACAACCAAGATAAGTTGGTGGACTATCAATAAACACAACTTTTCCATTAAAAAAAAAAATCATTTGTTATGCAAGGATCGCATAGACTGACATGAGTTACATATGTATAAAAGTCTCTTTTTTTATATCAACACAAATATATGATAGAAATGCATTTTCATGTTTTCAACAAAACATTGGTATTAGTTGGTAATCATAATTTTTAATGAACACTATTATAACAAATATACACGTCTAATCTTTTTTCTTTGAAAAAACAAGACCTTTTTATTTGAACAATTCTATATTGCAGTGGAAATTGGAGGAAACATTAAAAACATAGGTTTATTCATTATGTAGGCTGGAAAAGATGAGCATTACATGTTTAAGCTCTGTTTTTTTTGGCTTTCACAGAATCAATGCCATATTTCGAATGAAACTGGACTTGAAGATTATCTTTCAATGCAGAAAGTTTAGACTTCTCTAATCAGCAATTCTATGTCTATGTTTACTTTATGTTGTCCTCTTATCTTTTTTAATATAATCACACATTAACATGAACTCAAAAAATGTTGTGCATTGCAATGATGTTCAGCTCAACAGCAACTACCAAATTACCATCTTTCTTTTTGAAATCAAGTGTCTCTTCAACGTTATGGCTCTCAAAATGTAGACATGCATTAAAGGTAAATGTAATTTTGTATGTGAATAGTGTAAAGAAACCGTAGATTTGAGTATTTAAATGATGCCAGGGGAACGTATATAATCACTGATCGCTGAATGATATTTCATCAATGTTATTATTTATGACAAACATAAATGTCTCAAAGGACGGATAGCAAAATACGTACAGAGTGAAAGACTGGTAAAGAAGCTAAATAAGGACGCATTTATTTTGATTAGGACAGGTCAACGATGCAACCAATATATTTTCATTACAGAAGAAATAACCAAATAAAAAAGACAATCAAGAACATTTTTTTTGCAAGAAATTTTGCTCTGTCTGGACATTACAATCCATTTCAGACCTCTTCTATAATTTCTTGAAAAGTTAATTTGTATTAAGATGGATTCAAGAGCTAAAGAGAGTTTGATGGAAATCATAACAAGTTTTTCGAATGTTTAATTTAAATATGGTTCCCAATATTATATTCTTGAAAATCAATTTTTGTTATGACCCTACAATACCTCGAATGTTCTTAAGAACACCCCCCTCCCTATTGCAGAATGAAAGAGGTATCGAGTGTATGTCACCTATTAATAAGCCCATCCCTTCCCTTCTTCAACATAATTATAATATCGTTAGAAATGGTTAGACGCCGAGTCGGTGACACCAGCCTGAGTAGATTTGCCCCACGATTGACTTTTATTATGTCTTACATGGACGTCTTTCCTCCAGATTTCTTGAATTCTCGGATCATCTTTGAAAGTTGTTGAAGTCCCTCGTACAAACCATCTCCAGTTGTAGCGCATGCGCCTTGGATATGCCAAGGATTCTGGGTAAGGTTTCGGAGTTGGAGTTCTTCGATCAATTTAGTGACGCCATATGCACCTTTAAACAAATGAAATAGAATGATAAGAAAGATAATGTTAATGATATAAGAGGCATGGGTATTATTGGTTGATATCGTGGAAGGATCCTAAATGGTTTCAAAGATATACGCGGAAAATGCCTCGGAAATCTTTCTCAATTTTTACTTTTTTTTTAAACTTTCACCTTTATTGTGGTATCAAAAAATATGATATTTATAGAAGTCGAATTATGTTTCTTGCTTACACAAGGCATAAATTTCACCTAACATATTATATCTGATGCTATACCGAATATGCGTTTTTATAACAAAAATTCCTGGGTTCGAAACCCATTTGATGCGCTTAAACTCGTACAATTCATATAGGACATCACTTTTTATCGCAATGTCCCTTGAATAAGAATAAGCTATACTTCCTTTCTTAGCAGTAGTAATTTAGAGATAATGGAAACAAATTAGTTTTCAAATCGTCCTGCAATCATGAAAGTCTCTGTCACTGAGTAGCTTACAATACGATCATCTTTTAATCCATTGAGCGAGTTGTAATTCTATTAATACCTGGCAGATCTTGTTTGTTGGCGAGGATTAAGACAGGGACGTTCTTCGTCATCTCTTGAGCTTGCAGTATACCGAGTAGTTCCCCTCTGGCTTCTGCGAATCGTTCTCGGTCTTGACTGTCTACTACGAAGATGACACCTGAAAAGAATAAAGAGAAACGAATGATTATAAACTACTTGAGTACTAAAACGTTGATATATTTTGAACAGATCAGGACTAGCAAAAAGTCTCTGCCACTCTAAAAGTAAAAGGGGAGGCATTAATTACCATATAATTTCAAACCAATAGGGGAGTCATGGCATTCCATTTTGTAAAAGATAAGGATAGTTTTATTCAAAGATTATATGATAAAAATATATTCAAGAAAGGAGTATGTATGTATATGGATCCTGTAAGCGAGATGTGTATATTTACATACAAACAGAACTGCAGAATTTGTAACACAATAATTATATACTCAATTGGGCAATGAAAATATATCAAAACATTTCTCACCATGTGTGCCATAGTAATAATGTCTCCAGAGTGCCCTGATTTTCTCCTGACCGCCGACATCCCACACGGTGAATGATAAACCTGGTAAGGGTGTGACCGTCTCGACGTTGAATCCGATGGTCGGGATCGTCGTTACCGTTTCATTCAGCTTCAGCTTTTACAAACACGTGGTCTTCCCTAGAAACGGAGAGAAAGATGGAGATGGTTGGGTATAGTCGGTTATAGATTCATAAGCAAATATCTTATTTCAAAACGATTTCAAAATATAGACTCGCCCCGGCCCCCCATCCGAGAGCATCTTTCGGTTGAACAGCAACAGCCATCTCATTCCTTCCCATCAACCCCTAAACTCTCCCCCCCCCTCTATCTATCTCTTTCTCTCTCTCTCTCGCTTGCCCACTCTCACCCTTCCTTTCTCTCTCCCTCAACCCATCGTACCCTTCCCACCCCTCACCCTTGCCTCCCCTACTCCACCTCTGTCACTATCGTTCCCTATACCTTCTGTGCCTATATCGTTCTTGTCGACAGTAGAATGAATAATTGAACTTGATACAACAGATATCATCCAAATCTTTCCACTCCTAAATAAACAAAGTTTGGATAATAATTGATAGCTGAATAGGTCATATAAGTTAATACAGGTAATCTGTGTAAGCCTTTAACTATTAATAACAGATAAAACAAAATACCGTGTATCATCTATGAAAAAAGTCTTTAACAATGCAACACGTAAAGGTAATATAAATGAAGGGAAACCTACCTGCTGCATCTAGACCAAGCATAAGAACCCTTGATGGACTTCCCTCAGACCATTCTTTGAAAAGATTCATCACTTTAGACATAAGTAAACCCATCTTTATTATCCTCAGGTGATCGAACAATGAAGAGAAATTTCCAAAAGAGCACAAAAGCACGAACAAAAAGATGATCCTCGAATTACTGATATCAAATCTCCGTGAGCATCTATCCACTCCACTCTGCAACAAAATAATCTATAGATCTATTTTAAATACTATTTGAGAGTAAGTCCTTAGTATAGATAGATTCAATATCCAGGTCTGACTATGATCTGAGCAAGGTAGAATTGTTATTTTCAGCATCCCTTTTCTACCTTATATAACAAATCGCGCAGGGCATTGAAGAACACGATGATGCGATATTTGACACGTGTAAGTAAGTAAAGCTGTCATTATTTTGCCTCGCGTCGACCAATCGCGGCGAAGAGTGAAGTTTGATGACAAGTTCCCGGATGTGAGACCATTCGACGTTCTTGGGACATATCTTTCACCACTATAATTGTACTTTTAACCCATATTTATTAGGCAGGAACGAAACACTAATCAATGAATCATAATCTTACGGCTTATGGTGCAATTGATTAGATTATTTGGTTAATCACCTTTCCCTGCAGAGTAGAAGTGAGACGTGTTTATTTCCATGGTGATTTGGGATTTATCATCCGTCAACGACCAAATGATTACATCATGAACTGTCATGAATGAAAGCGATACCTCGATATGTTTAAAAAAAAAACAATGCAGAGGGGAAAGGGGCTAAACATAGATAAAATGCGACTAAATACACTACCCGCTATTTACATTTTGTCTTTATACATCATCTCATTAGGCCAGGGTTACTTTTAAATTGTCATGGCGAAATGATATTTGATATAATTTTCAGGATAGACATGATTATAATTTTCATTCATATTCATGCAATATAGACTTATGGAAAAATGAAAGTGGTAAGCTTACATATTTATAAACAAAGAGATATATCAAATTAATATATTATACGTGTAATATCAATGAATACAATGGGAAGGGATATATCATTCCTGTTGTTCTTCAGTGTGTAATTAAAGTTATAAAACAATAACAATACTAACAACAAAAACAAAGATGATGATGATAAGGTTAATAATGATAATAATAATGAAATAATAAAGATAGTAACACTTATATTGATGATAACAGGCCTATAATGAAAAGTGTGTAACTGACTATTGTTAAAATTATGCGTCTCTTTTTTATTGTTTTTCAGTTGCCAAGGTTACGTGTAATAGGCTATACTGTACTAGCAACGAAATCAAGAAATTATTTGTTTGTTAATGTATATAGCAGGAAGACTTCTGTCTGTGTTTTACAATAAATTGCTATTTAAACCGCCTTTTTTATATATTAAAAAAAAAAAGTATTTTACCAAATATTATTATTGCCACCTGATTACATTGCAAATGTGAAATGAGTCTACCCCTTAACTGAGACTAATTATAGAAGGCAAACAAAAATTAATGATTACAACACAACACACCGTATCAACACACCGTATATATTTACGTGGTGTCTGTGTGTCAAACGCTCCACGTCATAGATCGGCGATTCCTATTGTTATCTCAACTATTGATACGCTGCTTTTACATTGGTGGAAGAAAATAGTTCGATATACACGTTCATGTAAACAAGAGAAATTCTATTTTTAGTAGTCAGGGAATACTGGACGTTTTTTTTTTCTCTCTCTCTCTGTCTTGCTCTCACTCCCCATGTCTCCCCCTTCTCACTTTCTTTTTCTCTTTCTCTCTTTTTTTTCTTCATATTATCTGTCTTACTGATTCCACTTCCCTTGTTCTATATCTTTCTCTTTTCTCTTCTCCTTTTTTTCTTCATATTATCTGTCTTACTGATTCCACTTCCCTTGTTCTATATCTTTCTCTTTTATATGCCCCCTCTGTTGCAGTAATCTCTTTATTGGAAAAAGACATCTAAGGAAACATGGCTTGTTACATGCATTATCCCATAGAGGAAGTACTATGAAGATCAAGTAAAATGATGGGATATGTATGCAAATAAGGCCAGAAATAAACACGATTTCTGACTTATACAAAATGATATGCATAACTTGTACACAAAACATGTTTTTGATAACCCGAAAGTTTTCCTGAGGCTTGTCCGGCATAGTAGCAAGTTATATTTACAGACTGGATTCCGGGTATTGCAGTTTATTCATTAATAAAAGGCTATACCATTACTAGGCCTGTAGGACCCCAGGAAGGAAACATCCATTGATTTGGATGTGTTACAAATCTATTGGGGGTCACCCGTAATCCACTGTCACTGTTTTGCAACGATGCTCATTATAATTATTGAATTTGACCTTTATTCAAACGATCGACAGAAAAACAAAGTGACCAAACATTAAGATATACACCATATTGCACCAACCCATCTTGAACTTGAATAACCATACGAAGAGAATTACAAATTAATATCATACATTAACACATGCAGGCGCATGCAGAGACTTTCTAAATATATACCCAAGGTCAATTTTCATAGTTCCGCAATTATAGATCTCATAGAAACGATGCTCAGATTACGAATTTCGTCATTATAATATCATTTCAATTTGTGATGGACAAGGGTAATTTTCGATAGATTTTGCGATGGTGTCATACAATATATCAATGTCATTGGAAACGATGCTCGATTCATGCATGCAGTCCTTTATTGAGGACTTTTATTTTTGCACATCGACATAGTGGACTGCTACATGTTTGGGGCACTGACACTGGCAGTTCCAACACCGCGGAGTCTTTCGTCCGTTTACAATAAATAATTTAATGAATCTGAAGCTTTCGCCAATCCTTGGTAGTATAGTGGTGAGTATCTCCGCCTGTCACGCGGAAGACCGGGGTTCGATTCCCCGCCAAGGAGGCTGTACATTTTGCTGTTACACACTCTCGTATTTTTGTTAATGTAGCATTAAATGTCTCATATGTAAGACAATGTTCAAATGAATTTATTTTACAGGGTGCTGTCCTCTACTTTGCAATTATAGGGATTTTTTAGATTGAGTGGACGAGAACACGACGAACGCCGACCGATCATGCGTGTCAACCAGCGGCGTACGCAGGATTTTTTCAAGGGGGGGTTTTACATTCAGGCCCGAAATTTCGCAACGACTCAGCCAGCCGCTGAATAAGCGGGGGGGGGGGGGGGGGGGGGGG
>BEXV01000182.1:24479-36699 GCA_003118195.1 Hemicentrotus pulcherrimus | reverse complement strand
TTGGCCTAATTTTGCAGATTATTAACCGAAATCCTGAAGCGGAAATTAAATCTAAATAATCAAATAATCTTATATATGCTTGGATGCTACGTTTGAATATAACCTGAGAAAGGTGTTGCTGTGTTACTCCAACCTGGCACTCTTCTGTGCAGCACTGGCTCTGTACATACAACTTACTTCATAAATTATCTGTACTATGAAATGCTTTGAAACCCTACAAATTTATATCAAATTCTGGAAAATGTATCCCTCAAAAGTATCTCCCATATTTGCAGGTCAAATAGAATGAAAAGATTAAATCTCACCGTCTTTACGGCGTTTGAAAGATAATATAGAACTTCCCTCAAAACAAAAGGGCTTGAAAATGTCTTTTAGATGGAAAAATAATGACTTTAAATTGTTGAATGGAATTTAGCTATCACGGTCATTTAATTAAATAGTCTGATTTTCAGACCTTTGTACGAAACGGTTGTACGTTTTGTGCAGCACAAAGACTCACTCAGTTTAATTTTGGTCATTACAAGATCATGGGTTATTATTGATGTGAAAACAATCATTTGTCAGTGACCTTCTACAGTTCATTCTATGTATGTTATTACCAACAACAACAAAAAAGAATCCAGTCACTCAATTATGTCTGACATTGAATGATACAGATAAGAGATAGGTCTACGTCATAGAGATATATACTAATAGTAGTATATATCTCTATGGTCTACGTGAATGTAGTCCTGCAAAGTTTGACAGAATTTGATGAAGTTGGCTGTAAAAGAAATACATTACCTGATAAGTTTAGTTTTTGTAAATCCGAAATCATCTCTCTTTAATTTTGAAAAGATTGAGGAAAACTCGCACTATGCATATAGCTGTTTCCATTTGACCTTACTTTTATTTCAGTCTGAGAGTCGAAAATGGCGCAAAGCATCGTGGGGTGGAGCTGAAAATTGGAGACCTCTGCTTGAATTCGGATCCGGATACCTGACATACAAGGAAGCCACACCAAGCCCAATGACCCGGATGTTGGGTGTATACAAATTTGTTTACGAAATGGCGTCTTGGACATGGATCTAAATGCGAGGGACTGAAGTGACAAATTGAAGAGAAATTCCTAGATGTCATTTGGTTAGTAAGTAGCATTTTACTTTCAACAAAGTCGATCGTGTACCTAATCTATCAATATCATAAGCGTTTATACAATTAGGAGTGACATGTTGTAATGTGTTTGGCTGGTTCAGCGGAACTCTTGCTTGTTCAACTTGTGGGCCACCTTTTGCACGGGCCCGGGTGACAAATGTGAAATGTCTGATATGATGTGTGATGTATGAGCGGAGCGGCGGCCTGTGGCGGTAGTTCAGAAGCGAGCCCTATTTGATACTAGCTATAGCTAGCTACTCGAGCAAATTTCTGCTGGCATTCTTTTGAAAGATTATGAGAATTTGGAACCTGACTAACAGCAATAGAAAGAAGCAGACTAGCCTAGATCTACTGCCTAGTTTTGTTTTACAGAACTCATCTAAAAAAGTAACTCAATGACCATGGCCAATTTCTGAAAACAAATCAAACAGTGGGTCGGGTCACCAATTTTTTCGCAATGTAAAGAGGTAGTAATTACATTTTTGACTTTGATTTAAAAAAAAACAGTTTTTTGACTCCTCTGCAACTGGGCATCTTTCCAACCACTCGAAATTATAATTCAAATAGACTAGTTTTAAGTCTTCGAAGTTTGATGGAAAAAAGGGTGATTCTTCGTCCTAACTTGATGATTCATTGATGTTGTATCGACTCGATTCTACATGGCGAAGCGAAGAGAGTCAAGAGACAGTGCACATGTGCGAGTAAAAGTTAGAGAAAATATGAGAAACACAAGAGTTATCAAATCTTGCAATTTGACAGATGTCCACAATTATAAGCTAACAGACAGCAGTTTATTTATTTTCTTTGTTAGCTTTCCTCCTTTTATTTGGTAAGGTAAATTACTTGGAAATAGAAATTATCGAGATTTTATGAAGGACTGTAAAAGAGAACTTAATGGTACAGTTGGTTGTTATTTTATTTTATTTTTTTACCTGACTGCTAAGAAAGCATAAATGCTTGTTAGCAACCAGACGTCTGATGGCTTTAGGTCCTCTCCGAGGGACCTGGTAACGAGGATTAATGCCTTACCAAAGGGCACTAGCACATCGACTTGGTTTCGAACCGGGACACCGGATTACGAGACTTATGCTCTACTACCGACTGATTATTATGAGTTTGATGACTCCAGAACCTTGCAGTGCACACAAATACTTGCATGCTACATGATCAACTGTTTCTGATACATTCCACATTTTTTCTTTCACAATGCAATCACATTACCAGAGCTCACCTTTACATGTATCTTTAATCTGACGGTTTTGGATAGAAGTAGACACATGTTGTCATTAAATGGCTGGATTTGTGTCTACTTTCAGGTAGCCAATCACAACCGTTAATGTTGTGCGCGCATGATTATTTAGCTTCTGCTTATAATTGTCTGAGCTGGGCTTTCTGTTCATTCTTGCAATTTACCCCAATGAGGTAAACGAAAAGCTTTAGTGCATACGATTTTGCAGTACCCACCATCTCTTGAAGGACAAGTCCACTCCAAAAATAACTTACTTTCAATAGAAGCAGAAAAATCTGACAAACCAATCCAAAAAAGTTTGAGCAAAATCGGATAACTAATAAGAAAGTTATGAATTTTTGAAAAAGTATGTAAAACTATGGAAACTATGGACGATGAAAAGCACAAGAAAAATTGGGAACTCACTCATCAGTCTGTGTTGTCATGTCCTCGCTATCCACTAATTATTTTCTTTATATTGATAATATAAATTTCCTATTTTCCTCCTAAGAATCTTATTTCTTCACACCAGCATCCAGGTTAGATTGATAGTAATATGTTTTTTGTGTGGATGCACCAATATAGAGTAATTTTTTTCTCCATTTAAATCATGAAAATTTTAGAATTTTGATAAACTATTTATATAAAAATCAATAATTATGAATATTTATCTGATTTTGCTCAAATTTTTTTTGGTTGGTTTGTCTGATTTTTCTGCTTCTATTAGAAGTAAGTTATTTTTGGAGTGGACTTGTAGTTTAAGCTTGATTTGTGTTCAGAAATCATTAGGGGTACTTGTAATTTCATGAATAACTTTTGATAGATAATATGTTAGACTTACATGTATTTGCATGGGCAATTCATGTTCAGAGTTCAAACAAGGCAAGTCCCTGTTCAAACGTAGTTGTTACCTATGCCAGGGCTGGACACTTACACTGTACAGGTGCCCAGGACACATGGGCACCTAAAATTTAAGACAGAACTCCAACATTTTTGAGATTTGTACATAGTGTACAATGTAGAGACTTTAAAACTTTGAATCCGGACTGCCTTTAAAAAAAAGTTACAGTGGAGACCTCTCTATGCCCAGAACCATCGCTTTACTGTAATGCTCTTTTCATGTTTCTTTTTTGTATACCGGTACATGTTTTGTCACTCTTCTATTTATTATTTCTTTCTTCAATAGGAATGAAATGGGGGTAAGTTGTAATCAAATCCTGCTTCTATCAAAAATGCTAACCTAGCCTATGTTATTTTAATTTATATTATTAGTGCTGTAGTTTAACTGAATACGTACACTGTAGGCTACTAGGCTCCATCAAATGGCTTTTACGTACATTCCAATTCATTTCACATAGCGCAGAAAAAACTTTATATTAAAACTCAATGTATATTCATACTGGTATACATGTGTATGCTTCACCCTCAATAAAACAAGATACTTTAAAATATGCACATGCATACAGTAAAGGTTTTCAAAGCTTTTTAAATTATACGGGGGGAAGCCTTTGGTAGAGGATAATATTTTCTTTGTAGTCAACACACTTTACTTTGTATTACTTTTTTACATCTCTACAGAATATACATGTATATGTTCTTTTGAATGATTATGAATTGTTATGAAGGTATAGTACATGTAGGTACTGCATGTGACCACAACATGAGTACTACATGTCTTTATTGAATGAGTTAAACTTCTAGTTTGACAAATAATGTTGGGATGTTTGGTATCCTGTTTATGAAAGAAGTTATTACAAATATGCCACCTGATATGATAATAGTTATAGTGCCATGCAGCATTACATGTACATGTATGTAGAAAAATTATATCATCCAGCTTTTTGTTTAGATGTACATGTATGTACATATGTACAATGTAAAACATAAAAAATAACTTTTGCAAACTTTAAAAAATCAAATTGGTATTTAATAAAGTGCATACACTGTACTTGCAATATTTAGTACCTCAGTGAGAAATTATGATTGATTTGTGTATACCTAACACTAAGTGTTTGACCTTTTAACAAGTTTACACAGCTCAAATTGATAGTGTACCCTCATAGTTCCACTAACAGGTACATAGAAACAAATTACTCCATGAAATTACAAAATTCAATTTATTTTTAGTAAAATCTAATGTTTATCAATAAAAATTGATACTTGGATAATGATATTGATAACAGTGATCACACAATTTATTTTGGAAATGCAAGAAGAGCTGAAGTACATGCTTCATGGCTGGGAGAAATAGTTTTCTATTGTCACACGATCAAGAAGACCTTTGGTACCCGTGTTTTGTTTGCCATTGTTTTGCAGTGCAAAATAACAAATCTTGCTTGCAGCCACCAGTGCAGGCCTTCCTAGGAGTATTGAATGCATTGTGTCATGTAGTTTACAGGCAAGGCGTTGGGTCTAGTCAATGGAGACCCCGCCCACTGAATTCCTTGCATTACTCACAGTTACATGTATTTGGATAGTCCTTGATAATATCTCCATACAGTCAATTAACATGGTATCAGTCCCACCCATTGACATTGTAGGGGATGACTAACAGGGGTTAATCATAGAAATAGCGAGCCCACATGTCTGACTCTCTGCAAGGTGAACTTGGTCATAATTGTGGGGGAAAAAACATTTATTTTGTTCTTGTAAAATGCTGGTGTTTGTAAACAAATCATTTCCCCTGTGTATTTTGCTTCACTCACAATTCTTACTCGTATTTTAAACATTTAGGGTGATTTTATGAGTGGTGTAGAAAACCCATGCATGTCATAGTGTGATTTGGGGAGGCAAAGTATTTGTATGCAGACTATGCACTACTATTAACTTGCACTACTCAGGAGAGTTAGGACCCTTTTAATATGCGTGGTGATTATTTTCATTTACTGACAATTTCAGGTGAGTATTGCAGGCAAATGTTATATGTGTAAATGTAGCAGAATGAAATGGGCTGAGAAATATGTATATAAATGTATGCTAATTATAATGAGATGAACAGGGACAAAAGCGAAAAGGGTTTTTTTCTTTCTATTCCAGAGTAATGATGCAGAACTCTATCTTTATTTAATTCTGAATCAAACAAATAAATAGGGTTTGTATCATTCTTAAAGGGGAAAAATATGTTAACATGCTTTTCCAACTTTTATTATTTTCTCCATTCATCCCCATTTTCATTACATTTTATGTTACATCAGTTTAAATTTCTGCCAAAAAAGAAGCCAATTTGTGTACCGTTTCCATTTTAAACAACTCATGAATACCAGTACAACTTCAGTTACTACTCATTTAGACATCCAGGTAATATCATGTGTTTTATGAGTAATTTAATTCATGTCAGAGTCCAAGAAATCAAATTTGTTTTGATTTTTAAACACAGGCAGCATTGTACATGTATTACATGTATGTGGGTTTATAATGGTATTAGAATAGTGTGCATTATATCATTGGCCTTGGTGTCAAAATTTAGATTGACAGCACATGACCTTTTGTAACCTCATACACTCGTGACGCTACACCTTTACAACACTGGTGCCATTACATGCAGTGTTCCAGTTCATTGTACGTTCATTGAAAATTGTATGATACCAGAAGATTGTGATGAATGTGAAGTGTCACATACTTTTTAACATAGATAAGATAAAGTGAGGTTATTTCTTATATAAAAACAAATTGGCCTGTGACATTGTAATTACATGTACATGTACTGTATGTTTAAAGTGTACATACTAGGACAGTGTGAATGTAGATACAGGTATGGTTGGATAATATCCGTAAAGCACTTACATTTACATGTAGAGAGACTGTCGATTGGATGTATTATTTAAGTGCCATATAAACCCCAAATATTATTCCCAAATTCAATTCAAATCCATTCAGTTCAATTCAAGGTTCATTAAAAGTTATCTTCGCAACCGTTGGGCTGAATTGCAATACATATCTTCGCAGCCGTTGGGCTGAATTGCAATACAGTTTACAATTCACAGATGAAAACATGCAAAATTACAAAATAGAGATATCAATTACCGTTACAATGAACATCGTTTGGCATAAATTAAAAATAAAATATATAAACAGAAAACCAAAGAGTTCAAATGAGATGTTCAGAAAAATGGGTTGTTGAAATTACATTTGGAGTTTACCGATTATTCAAAACCATTTCAAACATCTAAAGACAAGACAAGAATTTGCTAAAGATTATATTTCAAATCAAAACTTATCTTTGGAGTGGTAAAAGACAGGTTTGTCATTATAAGTAAATCATTGATTTACTATATTTACATGGTAATAAGTTAAATGTATTGCACAAAGTTTTTAGGAAAGTACAAACAAATTAAATAATTCGAAAATATTATTATGATATAAAACAGCACTGAGACTTTGGAGATCTAAAAAAATATACAATTACAGTATGCCAAAAAAACCCACACATTTATTAGCAGACCCCAAAGAAACTGGGACCTTTAAATGGTTTATATTTGTACATGTACGTGTAGTTAGACTTAGAAAACATATATCTGTATGAGTATCCAATCTATGGTACAGATAGTCTGAAAATAGCCTATTGTCCCATGTTTTTTAGTACTGTGAAAGTACATCGCTTGTACTCATTAAGTTCTGTGCAGAGCCGATAAGTTGAAAGAACTCTGGTTTTTGCAGATTTCTTTCACAAAGCTTTCTATTCATGTACCTTGCTTACAGTAAATTTTATATGGGTTCATCGATGTGTCCTTAATTTGTACAAGCAAAGTTTATGCTGTTGATTGCCTGTTGATTGTTGTGTTGCATGGAATTTCTAGGATGGGGAAGAAATATTTTGAAGGTATGGGGTCCTGCTTGCTCTCATAATTGGATTTTACGCTCTGCATGGAGGCAGAGTCCAGAGAATTAAGGCTTTCCTAGTTTCCCTGTACCATAAGGTAATCTGTATAGCTCCATTGAAAAACTCCAGATACACATGTTGAAGTAGTTCATCTGATGCTCGGATATTTCAGGAAACTATTGGTTATCAAATTATAGGAATTACCATTAAAAGGGAAGATCATATTTAGCAGGTAAGATATGGATTATGTTTTTACAGAAAAAAATGCAGTCTAAGTTTATGTTCTAAAAGCTAAAGCTAAAAGCTATTACATGTATAGTGCAGTCATATAATTTGATGCGTACAGATTCAGTGATCAGAGATCATGGTCTCAAAATAACAACATTCAGATGCTGAACTAACATGTAGGCTGACTGTTTACCTTACTTGTTTTGGCGTGCCATGATACTTCAGTCTTATCCTGCAAGTATACAGGATCCCCCTATTTATTACAGAGTCTCAGAGGGGTTTTAAAACACCTTCATGATACTGCAACATGAATCTCTCAGCGTCTTTTCTAAACCCAAACAACCAGAGTCATATGAACCTCTTCTTACCTGGCAGGTAAACACAAGGTTCCATGTCAAGGTTAAATCAGGGTATTCGGGGTACGTGTATGTTTATTGTAGGTCAGTTGTATCAGTGTCAGCTTTCTTGCAAAGCTGGTGGTGGGAACATGTTTTGAAGTGTATTCTCAGTAATTCCCAATGACAATGACTCATATGTATTGTACATGTACATGTATACATGTAGGAGGATAATTGTATGTCAACAACAACACAGAGCTTGCTTGCTAATAATTGCTATACATGTACATATAATGATTTGCATGTACCTGTTTGCAGATGTATTTTATATCAGCAACACTAGACTGAACATATATTTACCTAGGCAATTTTATGATGTATTTCCCTATACCATGCCAGCCTACAAACAATGTACAAATCCAACAAACAAGAAATGAACAGTGCATGAGTTCATTTGTGCAATGCACTCTGACTTTTACGCATGGTCAATCACACAATTATTACCAAAGTTACATCCTCATCTGCTGAATGGATAATGCTAGTTGTACTCACATAATGTATGCACTATTTATGGCATATTCACTGGTAAAGTGCACAGGTATAGCATGAGAATCTTCCTCTGCCATTCGTTGCATATTTGTGTAGGAAGGGTAGCAAACCATGCCTCATCAGTGAGTAAGTCCTAGACAATGAAAGTGTATGTTTGTAGAACATGTACCTTGGGTGGAGTAGCTCTCTTAATTGCTAGAATGAAATTGTAGTTTTCTTCTCATTTACCAGGTAAATATCCTGACTGTCAGAGGTACATTTACTTCTTCGTCAGGATCGTTAGGACACTATCAAGTACATACATGTAGAAGCTCTCCCGTAATATCTATCTCATTGACTCATTCTTCATAAATTACAGTGTTTATATATTTATTTATCGATAGAAGATGTGTGTGGTTATTGTAACTCTATTTGATATTGCATGTATTACGATTGTATATTTTGGGAGGTATGATTTTTTTTAAAGTTAGTTTTGCTGCTTATCATTCTATTCTGATACTTTGACCTGTCATTACAACATAAATGCTGATACATGAAAAAGAAAAGTATCAAAATTGAGAATATAGAATCAGTGATCCAACTTACATATTCAGTTATGAAATGAACATGTACCGGTACATGCAATAGCTATTTCATTTCACTGACAATGCATCACCTCATTTTCTTAAATTTCTTCTCTTTTACTAGAACGCTTTGAAAATGACATCTAAAAAGAGAAATGGTAAGGTGAAGATTTCCACCCCATCAAACTTTGAGCATCGAGTGCACACCGGCTATGATCGCAGACTGGGCAAGTATGTGGGGCTACCGCCCCAGTGGGCGAGCATCATTGGAGCAGAGGAGACCAGACCCAAACCAATCGTTGATCCATCCTGTATTACACAAACTGAAGCCTTTGAGTTGAAGGTAAAAATAAAAAGCTTTATTTTCCCTTTTTCTTTTTTGCAAAATTTCTAAAAAAATATTGTTTTCCTTGCTTAGAAAAGGACAATAGTTAAAGAATGTATTGTGATTTATCATCTAATTGAATTGAAAATAAGATTGATGCCCACTGAATAGATAACAATGAAATAGAAAACCCAATTCTTGTATCCCTTTCCCTATTGTATGCTATTACTTTCTTATTCACTGTGATCAAACTACTTTTGTCCATATTTTAGTTTTGATGTTAGCCATATTTTGTATTTAAATACATGTATTACATTTGATTTGACTGAGCTAAAAGTGTCAGTATTCAAATGTAAACAATACATGTACATGTACTTGTAGAGCATATCAAATTTTCATGATAGTACAGGTAGCGTATACATGATGATGTATGTCAAATGATCCTGTCATGGTGTCACCTGTATAAATTGATTTTGGTAATTAGTGCTGCAATGATAGAGAACAATAGACTGCAGTCTAGACACTTAATCATATGCATTTTATTGATTGTTATTGTTCATTGTATGTATATGCTACGATGTACTGTACTTACAACCATTATTGTTATGTTTACTGAGTATGCAAACTGTATGTAGGGCGTGCATTTATTATTGTGAGACTAGTTCAAAGTCCAGTGTTATTTCTTCCTATATATTATATCTATTCCTTTCTTTATTTTGTGTTTTAATTTTTTTCTACATGTACATATATTCCATTTTACACTTTCTTGGGAAAGAGATCAATTTAAGAAAAGTTGATTTATAATTGTTTCATGCCCTTTCCTTTCATTAATCACTATTCCCTATTCCCTACTATTTTGGTGTTTTATTTTCAGGGTATTGTCCGGGGCTCCAATGCACAGTCTCCAGAGCAGAATGGGACGAAACCTCGGATGTCTGTGGCACGCTCCAACTCTCTGCGCAGTCGTGGCAGTCCACCAAGGAGCAGGAGGAGAAACCAGGAGGAGGATCCACAAGGCCCACATGGCCCTCAAGGGGTGAGAACAGTTATACTTTCACTATAATAAAAATATTTGTCTTTACCGGTAATAAAGCCTCAAAAACAAAATTTCATGTAAAAGATAGGTAGAGTTAGAGTCACTCTTTCAATGATCGTTTGGTATTGGACAAAGCCTCGTTTGCGCCTGCATGAAAATCTGAATATTTATCATGAGTTTCAAGTACTGAAAAGCCTTTTAATCCCCTGTATTTGATAATGTGTAATGTATCAGAATCTAGTGATATGTAGCATTATTATAAATGATTATGATGACTTGATGTTCCAATCACTTTATATGTCACTACATGTTTCCTGGTAAATGTTTTTATTTACTAGAAGTTAAGGTACTGAGACTAAAATACCATTAGTCTCAGAACCCAGAACATGCGGATGCGTTTGACAATTTAAAAACATTCTTCTGCTTTATTAGGGCGTGGAAAAGAAACCTGAAGATAGCACGAAGATTCCAGCACATCCATATGACCAAAACCCAAACAGCAGTGCCCAGCAGATGATGATGAACAGAGAGATGAGGGACCGATTGAACTCTAAAGGAAGCGGTGGTAGTGGTGGTAGTGGTCCCCCACCCAATCATCCAGACCAAAGGGGTAACCAGTACGCACCAAGAGAGGGCAGCTACAGACCAAATGACAACCAGGGTCCTCCAAACGGACGGCCACAAAATGGACCAGACGGTCTGCAGAGGCCGGTGAACAGTAGAGGCAATTATGAGCCTATGGATAACTATAACAAGGATAACTATGAGAGAATGGACAGCTATAGTAGTGGGGATCCCAGAGCTAGGGATGACAGGCAAAACAGGGGGGCCAGTCTTGGTCGAGGGGTGGATCCCATGAGGAGAGATGGGCCACCACAAGGTGACCCTCATCACAAAGGAGATCCAAGGAATAACCCAAGGAATGACCCCAGGAACGACCCCAGGAATGACCCCAGACAAAATCCTAGGCAGGATCCTAGGTATGACCCAAGAAATGATCCAAGACATATGGACCCAAGGCACCAAGACCCAAGAAACCGAGATCCAAGGCATCAGGATCCCAGGAACCAGGATCCAAGGTCAGTTTCAGTTTGCAGTATTGTACATTTTTGTTAGCATCAGTGCATGTGTTGATACTCATACATTCTTGGTCCTGCAGATCCAACAATTTATCCAACAAATGCTCAAATTAAAAGATGATGCCTTTGTGCCCCCCCCCCAAAAAAATACTTGGCTGCATGACTTGAGGTCATTCTATGCTGAAAGTACAATATGTGATAGTATCCAATTTGTATACCGTACCACTTCTGAATCTGAACCTAATTTTACTTATCTTATACTAAAGTTTTATATACAGTTGTATAAGCCTGTCAATAGTCTATCTGTTTATAAGGCCAAAAAAAAAATCAATTGGTTGTCCTCGACTGCACATCATTTTCGTGCCGCTCATATTTTTTATTTTTTTTAATTTTTTAATTCAAATTTTTTTTTTTTTAATTCAATTTTTTTATTTTTTTTTTTTTTTTTGTTTTTGTAATTCCATTTTTTTGCGGGAGCAATCTTAATTGCCAAACATACCATTTTATGAATTTGCAAGGATTAAAATGGTCCCGTTGCCAGTTTTGTCTTTTCAGCATGCAATTAGGTATTTATTAAACTTTCCATTTTTATTTTTCTATGTCAAAATGCCGTTCATTCAAATCAGGTTCTGAGCATTCTTAAACTCATGTTAAAGCCCATCTGTACTAATACAGGAGGGATTAGACCACCCTGCAAGGTCACTGGACAGCTGTTTATCTCATGAAATCAGCTCTCAGTTAATATAAGATAAAGATGATCATGGGGGACCAATGGTCACCGATTAGGCATTGTTTGCTACATAGAGGGCGCAAGTAGCTATAATGAGTAGTACAATGGAGATTTAAAAGGTGCTGTATTTCAAAGCCCAAAATACTTTCTGTGTTGGTCTTGATATTCATTGTACATTAAACTAGTCTTTT
>BEXV01000182.1:0-23743 GCA_003118195.1 Hemicentrotus pulcherrimus | reverse complement strand
TGTCAGAATTATTTTGCTGCAAGTTCATAAAGATCATTTGTGAATTTTATACATTCTGTCTATGTGGCATGGGTATTTCAATTTTAACACTTGAATTGATATGATCCAGGTATATCTCTGTCTGTGCACATTTCCTAAAGAAATTTAAAAAAAGTTTTATTGAAGAATGAATCCTCTTTTAATACTTTAAATCGTTTTATTTGCATAATTCATCTACAGGAGACTTTAAAATCTTAAGTAGGCATAAAGTATGTGTAAATGTTAGTATTGCAATGTGAATATCTACTTCATTTTCCTCTATCTACAGCACCCAGATGCACAGGGGAGACATCCACCTCAGAACAGACAGCACCCACCCCAAGGTTACGGTGGGCCCCCTCCACCAGGTCAGCAGCAACAACAACGCCCCCCTGTACAGATGCCACATTCCAACTCCAGCCCCTCCCCCAGCAACCCCACCCCTAACCCTGGTGAACAGCATGTGTCACATGAACAGTTCCGCAGTGCACTGCAGATGGTGGTCAGCCCCGGTGACCCCCGGTACAAACTGGAGAACTTTGTGAAGATTGGTGAGGGGTCAACAGGGATTGTCTGCATCGCCACTGAGGCAAGTTCTGGGCGACAGGTGGCTGTCAAGAAGATGGATCTGAGGAAACAGCAGAGGAGAGAATTGCTCTTCAATGAGGTATGAATACATTCCCAACCCCCCTTATACATACAATAGAAGAAAAAAATCCCTGGTTATCATACATGTCGCGACATAATTTAACATTAATAATCTAGTTACTCATAAGGGATGTTGTCTTTCAGTGATGTTCCCATTGATATTCATCCCTCACTCAGCTCAATTTCTTCTTGGGGCACACATTCAAACAAGAAAATTTGTTGATATTAATGGCATTTTATTTCCATTGACTTCTCATCATATACTTATTGCAAATATGGACCTAAATCTGTTTTAATTCCATGCATAATTGCATATAAACAATATGCTACCATGAGTATTACATGCTGGGTATAAAATCCAGGACAGGGAGTATCAAGTACTTTGTGCTTGTCTTAAGTCTATATTGACCAAACAAATATGCATTGATATTAATGGCACTAAGGTGAGAAAGTATTTATAATGTTGATTATTGAATACTCCATTGAAATCATCCTCATTTAAGAATCGTTATCTCTTTATTATCACTCTATGCAGGAAAATTGGTATCAAAATTTTTGAAGATATGACATTCTAGGTATGGGTTGTGCATATGAAAACTGTATTGTAGGTACCATGTCTCAGCCTCACACTCAATGACAGTCTGTGACTGTCATCATGTTGCTGTTAATCAGTGGAGATAGCTAGACATGAGATGTGATTGGTTATTTCCTCTCTCACACCAGGTGGTGATCATGCGTGACTACAAGCATCCTAACATTGTTGAGATGTACGATAGCTTCTTGGTGGGGGATGATCTGTGGGTCGTAATGGAGTTCCTGGAAGGAGGGGCCCTCACAGACATTGTGACACATACAGGGTAATATAGTCGGAGGAGTTTGGAAAATATTAGCAGTAATATGAAATTAGAAAGTATATCTTTGATTAAATGTAGATGTTACTTGGCACTGTTTTTGTAATATTGATACTTGATTTTAGGGTTGAATCACATATTAATATTTCATTAGAAGTGTCCAGTTATCAACCTTGATATTACTTGCATTCAAATTGCATTTAATTTATCATTGCACTTGAGGATATTCCTTTTAAGAGAAGTATGTGATGTAAAATAAAGAAAAATGAAATTGTGTAAAGAGAATCGGCTATTTTTTTGGGGGGGGGGTAATTTTTCAGTTTTGTCTTAGATTGGTGAGCATTATCACTTCTTGAATTTTAACTTGCTTCAGTTTGAAGTATTATTGCTAGAATTCAATACTGTGGTCCATGTCATTTTGGATAATAATGCAAAACTATTCTGATATTTATTTTACCATTCCAGTCGTATGCAAGAGGAACAAGTGGCCTATGTGTGTCAAGCAATCCTGAAGGCCTTAGCTTTCCTGCATTCTCAAGGAGTCATTCACAGAGACATCAAGAGTGACAGTATCCTACTCACACATGATGGAAATGTAAGCTCTCAAACTTGCCTTCACATCATTTTATACTTATTTAGGATATTCAAATGCCTTTCAATTTTATTTTTTGTCAGTCATCAAAATTCCACATTCTGGATATGATGTCACTAAAGACAAATTTGACACGAATGTGGACAAAGACTGCTACGAAACTAATCATAGGCTGATTTTGTAGTAGAAAATGTAATAACCTGTGCAGTGAGTATATGTTACTTAATCAATAACAATATTTAGGATTAAAATTTGTTTGACTTACACTGTCTATAGCAGTTTTGCCTTATTACACATGTAGTCAAACAATTCCCATGCCATTGTGATGTGCTATGTCTTTGATTAGCCTACTTTAGAGTGGTCATTTATGTACTTAGTGATGCACCATGCATATCATCATTACACCATGGTAGTAAAGTGGTACATGTATATCATTTATTTGTGATTGACAGGTGAAGCTATCAGACTTTGGGTTCTGTGCTCAGATCTCATCAGACACTCCGAAGAGGAAATCATTGGTTGGTACGCCATACTGGATGGCACCAGAGGTCATCTCTAGGTTACCTTATGGTACAGAGGTAAGAGGACTGGAAAAGTAAGACTCCTCCATTGCATACACAACTATTCTATAAGACCATCTCAATGTTCGTTTCCTTCTTGAATCTTGAATCGCTGTTGAAAGATCTGTGTATTCCAGTACTTTATCAAAGGGTATCAATAATTGTAGAATATACCAGATGTTCATCAATTGTACAATGATGTTATATGATATTTGCTGCTAGTAACCTAAATCCTGTGATCATATGATTTCATGTGTTTGGTCAGAATATTAATTATCAAAATATTCCAGTAGCCTAAGTAACTATGCATATTCTTCATCATAATCATCAAATGATTCTTGATAATTATGTTAAAGCCAAATCATGACTAGAACAAGCGGTAATGAACAATCAAGGGGATTTATAATTCAGTTTAGATGTATCTTTTTTAGGGATATCATAAATGTAAATGTTGCTGTTATTGTAATCAAGGAGCATCTTCTTTATGCATGCAAGTGTAGAATGATTAATCTCTTATTTTGATGTAGTCATCTATATATATAATTCTAATTTCATGTTTGACATTTTCTCTCTCAGGTGGATATTTGGTCCCTTGGCATCATGGTAATGGAGATGGTGGACGGGGAACCCCCTTTCTTCAACGAACCACCGCTCCAGGCTATGAGGCGCATCCGAGACATGCCTCCTCCTAAACTCAAGAACACTCACAAAGTAAGTTGTCTTAAAAGTTTTGGGTTCATGAATGTATTTGAATATTTGATATGTTCAAGGGCATTAGAGGTGGAAAATATATCAATATGTGAAAAGTATTCCAATTATCAGATATTGATAAATTGTATAGTTCAGATTTTAAATACTGGTATGAATTAGATTATGCTCTCCTCAGAATATTCAACAATTGATATCTTGTTAAATTGTTGTAAATTCTTTAGTAGATATATCGTTTTTATTGGTCTGTTCATATACATGTATATATGTCCTTCCAACATCTATGTAAATTGTTATCTTCATAATCTCATGTGGATATATCTTTTGTGTTCTTGCAGGCATCACCTCGTCTGTTAGGCTTCATTGAGCGTCTGTTGGTGAGAGATCCGTCCCAGAGAGCATCTGCCTTTGAGCTTTTAGAGCATCCATTCCTGAGACAGTGTGGTCCAACCTCCTCTCTCCTGCCCACCATGAGCCAGCTCAGGCACAAGTAACAATCGTCCTAGGAATACTTCTGCCTTTAAGAGCCTCCATTCCAAACACCTCTCACCCAACAACCTTTGAGCCAGCTCAGGAACAAGTAATGACCATTCATCTCACAATCTGACCGTGCACTTCAACCTTGGAGCTCCTATAACATCGGTTTGTGAGGCAATATGGTTCAAACACCTCTCTCTCCTGCCCAATATCAGTTGGCTCAGGCACAACTGTCCATCTTTTAGTGTGACCATACTTTTGCCTTTGAGCTTCTAGAACAATGTTTGTGAGGTATTTGGGTTCAAAATTCTGTCTCCTCTGTGAACTGTGAGAGCCAGCTCAAGCACACATAGTCATCATCCACCTCTTTGTCTGGCCATACACCCTTGCCTTTGAGCTTCTGTTCATGAGGCAGTGAGATCCAAACTACTTTCTTGTGCATGCAGGCTTCTTGAACAATTGTCCATACTTAGCTTGTGAATACGGCTCATGTTGAAAAAGGCAATTTGGCTTGAAATCAGAGATGGCTGATCATCGAGTCTTCCTTTACCAGTCATGGTTGAAATGCTCACTTATGCAGATACCAAAGCACCTCATCATGTATCTTTGACATAGCTTTTTGTTTGAGTGCATGATAGTTTGCTGGAACCCAGGAGTCATAGTGCGGTTAAAGTGTGCCATTCATTGGGTTTTTTTTCTTACACAGAGGTATGAGCAATTTCCATGCCTAGCATACATTAATTGGCAAACCATGTGTTTGTTTGGTTTGTGTACTTATTTTGTGTAAATATTTGATACAATGAAAATCTATGTGCCCAGTTTATTTGACATAATCAAAATTTAAAAAAAACAACAGTAACTTTTTTGTGTGCAAAATGTTTGTTGTGGGCATGTACATATTTAAGCAGTGCTGTGGTTTTGCAGAGGATTCACACTGATGATCTCACCCACATACTGGTTGATATGTATAGCTTCAATGCACCTAGATACAAACAGCATTGCAAACGGAATGTTTAGGTGTGTGTCCATTTTCAATAGACTACATGCTGGTTTAGATGAGCCAGCTTGCAAGCGAGCATGAATACTAAACAAGCAGCCCTATCCTATCAAACTTGTTTCACACCATACTTTTTATGTTTTATATTAGTCTCACAAAATACGATACATTTTTGAAGTCATTACAAAAGTGCAATCATTTGGTACACAGATTGTATTGGAAAGAGGAGAACACAGTGACACGTTTGCTTGCATGTGAACAAGCAAAACATAGATATGAGGATGTGTACCAATTATGCACAGGAATGAACACACCCCAACTGAAAACAAAGTCCATGTTTTTGATACCGGGTAATTTTATCTCTCTTCTGTGCTTGCCATGAATTTCCCTTGTACATTGCATACAATTACATCAATTCTAATTTCATATGTAATCTTTTTTCTTTTTTTTTTTTGATAATTATTTTTACAACCTCCCACCTGTAATGTAATGCTTACCGTATTCATACAGTAATTATATTTTGTTGTTTAAAAAAGAATAGTTGTATATCTTAAGGGTTGTAATACCGGGCAAGTAGAGGGCAAGTAATGAAAATTAGATTAAGTTTTAAACATTTTTATCATATCTAGGGGATTTATCTGCTTGGTCCATGTGCAGAGCTTTGCTTGTGGCAAGTTAACATGTTTGAGGTTTGCCAATGCAGTGTCAACACAATCTATTGTCTCTTAGAAAAGCAGTATTAAGGTGATCTTGACTCAAGTATTGCTTGCTTTGTGTTACTTCACTGTTGTTATTGCTGTGGCTTTAAATGACATGTACAAATAAAGCCAAAGCAACACAACACTAGAGTGCACTGCACTTCATAGCAGAAATCATGCCATGCGAGACCACTTTTAGTGATCACTTGAAACAGATGGTCTTTGTGAAGAGGTAGACTCCACAGCTGGCCACTCCTGAGCTGATATGTGTGATTATGGTTTTGTGTGTTTCTTCTTTTCCGCCTTTCTCTGCTTCAACTCATGCTTGTGTACATATATATAATCTGTATATTTTGTTGTGAGACTGTGTGTGACCTATTCCTAGTATTTTATGGATGAACCATTTTTTGTGGTTTGTTGTGCTTGCTTTTTATTCCTCTATTTACAAACCATTGAGAATTCCATTATAGAGCTCTTTATTTTCTTATTCATCATCATACATTCTTTAGTACCCAGTGTTATTTTACTTCTTGTGATAATTCTCTTGAGTTATTTTCAGAATGAAATTAATGTTTGAAGCTTGTTGATGAGGTGAAGATGAACTAGTCCTTGAGCAGTGTACTTCTGATGGATGAAACTTAAAATGATTTGTGGACGTTTTTAATCATCACATTTTCTCACATAGTGGTACTTCTTGATTTATTCCAGCTCCTCTTTGGAGGTTTGGGGGATTTTTGTACGAATCAATCATTGACAGATTCAAAGGCACAAACACAAATTGGAAAGACAGAAAGGTATACAGACAATGTTACATGAAATTAGATTGTTGATGTCAAGATCAAATTATTTTAAGAAAAAATGAATTTGTTTTATTAGTTGTCTGGTATATCTGTTTAATACCTTTTGGTTCAGCAGTAACTAATTATGAAATCAAATATACCTGTTTTTACAAAAGCCTGTTTTGAACAAAATGTGGCATTGACATTTAGGCATTACCTCAACCTCCAGAATGTATTAACACAACAATCAAATGAATTCAAAAAATGTCTTAAAATTGCATGATTAAATGGAAGGAATTTTACATCATATACACCAATGTTTTTTTAATGGTATATTTTAAAAACTGGATAAATTCTTCTAAGATATACCTTGTTTCTCACAGTAAGCAGTGCCTTCCAAAAATATGTCTTCCTTAGAAGTCGAGAAAAAAAGAAGAAGAATAAAACAGTGGTAATTGCATTGCACAAGTTGACTTCATCTCAACATGCCCATTTCAGGATCATAATAAGGGGACACATGTAAATATTTTGTAACTATCTGTTTGTGGTACAATTGATTAGTCTTATTATATACATAGATTTAGTGTTGCTATTTAATCTTATTTATTTTGTACTTTATCTGTAAAGTGGATATTATTATTTGATATGTGAACTTAAGCCATTGATAACCTTCACAAGTCTTGTATGTGTGTCGTGTACTGTTCAATCGTTGTATATTCAATATCAGTATTTGACTCTATTTGAATGCTGTGGCATTTTGTTCCATATTATATCATGTACTATTATTTGATCTCTTCAACTGTGTCTTGGGATGTTCTACCAAATATTGTATCTATCAGTACGTTTATGTCGCCTTACATTCTCACTAGCTTTATTTGTTAATCTTATATTTGTTTTCTTCTATTTCAGAGTTATGATAAGTCATCGATCATGCTCAATATATTTTGTTTAATTGTCAGTAATCAAGACTGTTATGATTATTACAATTGAAGGATAAGATGTTTCTTACATGTATGTATACCAACACTCGTTTTTAAAATCAATCAATCTATGCACGGCACTTTTGATTCTTGCATCTATCATGTTTCTTTTTCTGTCTTTATCTTAAATGCCATACACTTAAATATATCTTAATCACAAGTCATAGTTTGATATTTCTGTCGATATAATCAAGGAGTTGAATCGTATATGTTGGTACATTTTGATTGCGTTTTTGTATATAAATGAACTGTAATTATGTGCTGCTGATTGTATTCTAATCATTCTGTATTTTGTGTGCTTGCATAGCCGTTATACTGTACTCATATTCTGCTTCACGGCGCAGTCTGTCTGTGGTACTTCATTGTATTCTCTAGTATCTTGTATTCTATTTGCTCTCATCAAAGTACTGTTGCCAAGCCAAACTACTTCAAGCTGTTTTGGAAATTCAATAGCACCTTTGTGTTCCTTCTCCAAAGTATTTACGGTTTAAATAAATAATATATCAATATATTCATGACTAGAATGATCAATGAAATTCAGCCAACTTTATTGAATAGTTTTGTAAGGAATATTCAGTATGATGGAGAAATAAATAATAATAATAATAATAATAACATTTATAGGGCGCTTTATACAGATGTTTCTAAGCGCACAGGTGGTACTGTCTAACTTTTAATTATTCAACATGTTTAATACCTTAAAAGAGATACTTTCCATATCGTTTGTTGATAGGCCAGTATGAATGTATCTCACTGCATTTCAAACAGGCTAAAATTGTGTGAATCCCTGTATAATAAATTTTTAATAGCATAAGTTCTGAATTGAATTTTAGCCATTGTTCCAAAATGTTCTGCAAATTTCAATTAAACGTCTTACCAAATGATCCCGCGTAAAAATGCAGTGACATGCTTGCCTTATGTTACCTACTTATGATAATTATGTATTTAGTTAAAAGAAATTTTATATTTTATGTAATTGTTAATTTAATTCCTATCCAAAAGTAGCTGATAAATGGTCATTCAAGTTGACAAAAATTACCAAGAGGGGATATTTTCTTGGCACATTTTCCAAATTTTCATGGATATACCAGTAATCATTTTTTTTAAGGGGAAAAATAGAACGGTCCAGTGTGTTAGATGTTTTCAGTGCATACAGAAATGAAGCATGAAGAGAAAGGTATTTTCCTAATGAATTTCATGCATTTTTGCCATAAGTTGTTTCTATGCAAACAAAAATAAATCTTGTTCAGTTTAAGGTTTTGTAATGGACAACAATCCTAGTATAAGAATATAACTTGTTCATCAATGAATTGTATAGCAACAGAGTATTTTGAGGTAATATCTCCTTCTGCTCTCAGCCTTACCAATAATTTTCAATGCATCAGCTGGATACAGAGTAATTACGATTACGTAAGTTATTTCAAATGAACTAAACCTCTGTTTTCTACTATTTGTACACAAAGACTCCAGGTATAAAAACATAAAAATCTGCATTTTGACATGTTAATGTACATAGACTTTCTGTACTAACTAAATGGACATTGTTTAAATTGTTTTTTATACTCTAATGAATTCTACATTTTATGAAAGATGAGTCGTGGCACAATACGTGTACAGATAATATTCAAAAGTTTTATCCATTTGGCAAGAAGACTTGCAGAGCAGAAAGGTAAACAGGGAACAATCTTTGTTTGAAGTCTACTGAAGTTGATATTGGATATTGTAGCGTTTCTCATCCATCTTATGATATGCTGTTCAGTTATCCTGCCAGATAAGCTCAGAATTCAATGTGTATTCTAAAGTGATATTCATCCCAGTTTTTCATTAGTAAATTTATTACAATTTAGAGCTATTAAAAGATTTTTAAAAAGCATCTATTTTGTGTTGAGTAATTATTTGCGGTACTTCTAAATTATTTCATGTCGTAGTGAAGATATCGATTGCAAGTTGGAGTGAATGAAAGATGGTGTCAAGTCAGACAAATGATACATGTAGGAAAATTGTGAAGTAATATAAAACATGGCATTGTGCTCGAGATTAAGATTGGTCTCGATCAGATGCAACTCAATTTACGGCAGCCCTTCACTACACCACCTCCATTTGAAATTTCACTGTGAGTATTTTGATGGATCACCTACAAAGTGCCAAGTAATGTCGATTTTCTGGCTTATTTCAGTAATATAACCGAATTATGGTTTTGCTTCTTTTCACATCTTATTTTTTTCAAAGCTTTCTATGCCTTTTTTATTTTTTCTTTCCTATAAATAGTTATATATGCAAAATTTGCCTGATTATTCAACACTGTACTTGGTGTTTGAATTTTTTGATTTCATATCATACATTATCCCTGATCACTAATCTGACTCTATAATACAGATTTATTAAGCAATTCTAACTTGTATATAATACACTGAAACCACACAACATAACAATTTCACATTTTTTCAATATATTCTTTTATATTATTACATCTGACCTTTTGGGATCTATTCAATCAGTATTTCATACGGCAAACTTATTGGCAAAAGAGGACAAATAGGAGAAGGAGAAGGATGAGGACAGGATAACAGATGGAAATTAAATAATGTAACCACGCATATAAAATGAATCTCATTCTACAAGTTTGTTAAACTTATAATTAAGTCTTGCCCTTAAATATAAAAGACAAGGCAAGAATTCAAAATAAACTTGATGCAAAGTTGCAAACTGCCATACTTTTATCCTGCCAAAATATTGTCTGCTGAGAGCAAATATGATTTTATTTGAAACATACACAAAAACATTGTTTCTGATTTGCTAATAGACAAAGTTCGTCAAAAGTTCAAGGCCATTCGCTACAATGTCAAGAGTGAGATGAAGAATTGTTTTTTATCACATTAACAAAGAAGACAGACTTCAAATAATGTCACTTTTAATGTAAATGTCATTGTGTGTTTGCACTCAGCTAGGTATAAGACAAATGTCGGGATGTCGAGGTGTTATATAGAGTTGCACCAGATGCAGTGCTTGGTAGTATACGGCAGCTGTTAGTGCCAGTAGCACTACGATCAACACTTCTGGAGATGGTGCACGACAGATTGCTGGCTTGGGGATTTGGTGTATTTTGGACTCTGGAGCACAAGCATCGATAATCCCTGCTTCCGTGTACGACCGATTTTTGAAGGATAAGCTTGGGGAGCCTCAACAAGCGGATGGTCTTTTTTTGCATGTTCAAGGAGTAGGAGATATAGAGGTACTGATTGAAGGATTCATAGAGGTATCGATATCAATACTTGGACAGAAGTTGCAAGGGAGTTTCCTGGTGGTTGCAGACCGTGCTCGTCCCGTCGATGATGCTGAATACCCTATCTTGGTAGGCTGCAACATCCTTGATCGTCTCAAGAATGAATCGCTTCCTCCTACTGTAAGATTGGCGATGTTACAGAAGAGGAAAGAGAGTCAAGAGCAAGTCCCAATTTCAACTAGTTTGATTAGAATACATACCAAAGGGAGTGAAGTGATACCCCCTTTTTCAGTTCGAAGAGTAAGTTGTGATGTAGCTGGAAGTAGTTTGTCAAGCAGTGACATTATAATCCGCCCGACATCAGACAACAGGGAGACTACTGTGCAAGTCTATGAGGGATATCATCAAGTTGAGGATGGAGCTTCTCTGGATGTACTACTGGCGAATAACAGTAGTAGGAACTACACATTTCCCCTTCGACGGTAGTTGCCTAGGCCTCATCGGGGGCAAGAAAGGCTGAAGTTGTACTGGATATTCAGGATGATAGTATAACAGTTGGGGTATGTGAAGTGATCAGCGAAGAAGGTGCTGAAGCAGGTTTGACATTTGAACTACTACATGAAGAAGTTTCTTTCCCCTTAGGGACACAGCTCAAGGGTTTGCTGCCAGTTAAGAAGAAAGCCATGTCTGAACTGTTGCAGAAGCATGCGGAGGTGTTTTCTAAGGGCCCCTATGACGTTGGGGAATGTAATCTTATTCCACATGAGATAAGTTTGGAAGATGGGCCTCCTATCAGACTGCCATACATCCAGCACAGATCGCAGATGTAAAGAAGATGTTGCAAGAAATGGTGGATCAAAAGATAATCAGACCATCAAAGAGTAGCTTCGCGAGTCCTATAGTCCTTGTAAAGAAGAAAGACGGGTCGCTACGTCTCTGTATTGATTATCGGAAGTTGAATGACTGCACGATCAAGGATTCGTTTCCCTTGCCAAGGATTGAAGAGACGTTAGAGGCATTGTATGGCGCCACCTACTTTTCTACTCTCGATTTAGCTCATGGCTATTTTCAGGTAGTAATGGAGAAGGACTGTGTGGATTTGACAGCGTTCCGAGTACCATGGGGACTTTTTGAGTTCATTAGGATGCCGCAAGGACTAACTAATAGTCCGTCCACATTCCAGAGGGTAATGGAATACATCTTGGGAGACATGAACTTGATTGAGATTGTATTGTACTTGGACGACATTCTTGTGTTTTCAAGCAGTTTCGAGGAACACTTGAACAGGCTGGACAGGGTGTTGACAAGGCTTCACCAGAACGGACTGAAGGTGAAGGGGAAGAAGTGTGATCTACTTCAACGTGAGGTCATGTATCTGGGACATATCATATCTGGAGATGAGATAGCTGTAGACCAAGGCAAAGTGCAGCGTATTACTATGTGGCCAGTACCCAGAAACGTAAAAGAAGTTCAATCCTTCCTTGGACTTGCTTTGTATTACAGAAGATTCATCGAGAACTTTTTCGAAGATGGCTGGTCCTCTGCATGCGATAACGGGGAAGACGTCCAAACAGGCTGGGAAGCAGAAACCATTCCAATGGAGAAAAGAGCACGAGAAGGCCTTCAAAGAGTTGAAGGAAGCCCTGACAACGGCACCAGTGTTAGCCTATCCGAAGTTTGACAAAAACTTCATTATTGAAGTAGATGCATGTATTTGTGGGTTAGGGGCCTGCCTCCATCAAGAGGACGATGATGGGAAAGCTCATCCAGTAGTGTATGCAAGCCGAGGATTACGAGGAGCCGAGAGGAGGTATCCAGACATTTCAAGCTTCAAGCTGGAACTTCTAGGGCTAAAGTGGGCGGTCGTGGATAAGTTTGGTCCGTATATCCAGGGTTCTCATACAGTAGTGTGGACGGACCACAACCCCCTTGCACATTTGAAGACGGCAAAGCTGAATGTGACATAGATGAGATGGGTTGCTCAGCTTTCACTTTATGATATCGAGATTAAATACAGACCAGGAAGAACGAACAAGTGCGCAGATGCGTTAAGTCGCTGCCCCGGGAATGCTGAAGCAGAAGAGCTCAGGGCAGAACTCGAAAGAGTTGCTTCCTCTTTTAGGATAGAAGTAGGAGGAAACGCGACTGCTGAGAAGTTACAACCTAACCAACCACAGGCAGAGAATGTGGTACCTACTGTTTTTCCCTCATACTCACATCAGGATTTGTTGGAAATGCAGGAGAAAGATGAAGCCCTGAAGGAACTATTGAAGCTATGGCATGCCAAGTGGAAGCTGGGACAAGAGTACAACCAGAGTATTCCAGGCCTGAATAGTTACATGAGAGAGTGGTCGAAGTTCACGATGTATAAAGAGGTGTTATACAGAGTTGCACCAGATGCAGTGCTTGGTAGTATACGGCAGCTGTTGGTGTCAGTGGCACTACGATCAACACTTCTGGAGATGGTGCACGACAGGTGGGCTCATCAAGGAATTAATTGAACATTTGAAGTATTGCGAAGGAGATGTTACTGGCCTGGGATGCACCCATGACGTGAAGAGACACATATGATATTTAATCAAGGGTAAATGGAAACACAAAAGGACTTCTATTGATATTGGAAATATGTTTAATGTTTATAATAATGATCTAGATACGTCATATTACTAGGCATCCTTTGTTAAGATTGAAGACTGATACAATTAGGATACTGGTAATTATTGAAGCTTGGATGCATTTGATAGTGAAAGTATTGAGCTCTTGATTTCTGTGGGTAAAATTTGCATTAGTTGCAAGGGACAATGTTTTGCTGAAACAATGTTATACATGTTTATCTAGTGTCTGATGATGATGTATATATCATATTTGCAATGATATGGTCATTTTGTTTCTGTTTGTTCATTGCAGGGTTTCTTATTTCTTTGCTTTATTGCTTTGCAATAAAAGTAATTGAACTTCAGATATCTGTCACGACTCCTTCATTTGAGTAACCCGAGTTACTAATAGTACTCATCCCGGTGGAGCGCACCCCTCCCCACCCCCGACACAAAGATACTTTGAAATGATTTTGGACTGTAATTTAAGTAGCACATCAAAATTTTAGCACTGAGATGTTCCACTGCAAGGGTATAGAGTACCAAAGCTGTGACGTCATAAAAATCTATTTTTAGAATTTCTCAAATTTTTCTTCATTTTCTGAAAGAGCATCAAAAATAATGTCCAAATGTCGAAAACCAATTGAATATGTTAAGTATTGGCTGAGATATGACCATCTGAATAAAATGATTGCCTATGAGAACTCAGTGAGTGATCTCAAGTTGGGTGTTAGTGTTAGTGTTAGTGTTAAGAGCAGCCAAGAGCTCTTAAATCGAGCGAAACATTTGCTGATGAAATTAAGAGCCCAATACCGATATCAAAAGCTTAACACCAGCTGTGACGTCACCACATACTTGATTTCACGACGATGATTTAAAAATAGTACATTAAAACTCAAGATATCATGAAAAGTACAGAATAATTTTATACCAATTCCTCTGGTCTTATAAAATAACTCATTTTACACAAAAGAATTTATGTATTCCCTGTTTCACATATTTTTATTTGATCGTCAGACAATAAATTGGCGTTGATCGTGCGTTGACTGTTGAGCGGTACAACACTAACACCGAACTGGAAATCCACATTTGCTTAATCCCTAGGGGCTAGTGTTAGTGAATGGGACATTTGTACGTAAAATATTAACATCAGCCACAAAGTTCGACTCAGCAGACGACAATTTTGCAAAATCGATGACACTAGCTACCGGAAGTTGACTTTATTCAGAGGTCAAAGCCTTAACACCAGCTGATTTCCATTTCGGTGTTTAGGCTGGTGTTAGTGTTTATTAAACACTAACACCAGCCTTAAACACCCAACTTGAAATCACTCAGTGTTATATGCTCTGGCTCCTAACCATTAGCTCAATTGAATAAAAAGGAGATATATCTACCTGAGTAGACCTGCATTGCATACATAAATGTAACATTCCTGACTGATTTATAGTCTGGGAATGTTCTTTATAACAGCCTAGTGTGCTATCAAATTGCACTATAACATTGCACATAAACCTTAATTGGAACACAGGGTATTGCTTTGTCATATTTTCACTATGGTACATCATCATTTGTTGACACAAAAGGGATCCAGAGTTGACATTTTCATTCAGGCCTCCTCAGAAGATTTTTCCGCTGTCATCTTGCATCCGTTTCCTGATTTTGAAGACTTTCGATCCTCTCCTGTATATGCTGTGATAACTCTAGTCAAGGATGAATACAAGAAAAATTCATTGACAGTACTAGAGAAGAAGAAGAATTTAGCAAAGGGTATCAATCTATTTTCTTTTTCTTTTTAATTTCCATGTAGTTCACACAGTAAATCCAGAAAACTCTGTGAAAAAGTTAAAAGTATACCGATTATGAAGAAACTAAACAATTAGCAACAACTTGTAATATTATTTCCTAGTACTAATGCAAGTATGCATGTTCTTATACAAATATCAATGGAAGAAGATGTATAAATGGAAGTAGTAGTAGCAGCAGCAGAAGCAGTAATTTGTCATTGAAAAATAAAAAGTAATGGTAGAAGACAAATCAGCAGAATTAGAAGATATATCAAAATTTGAAATTAATTGATCAGTATAAGAAAGTAATGTGGCTGCAATAACACCAACCAAAAAGCAGCAATATTAGTAATACTATTGGTACAAGTGATACCAGTGGTTGTATTAAGTCAGTAATAATAGTAACATTTTCCTTCTCTGTAAGAGAAAGAGTGTAACAGTATAGAGAACAAAAAACTATCATCACACATGTATGGAAAGGATATCAGCTGCATCAAAATCTTCAGCCTCTATTGCCTTCTGAAGGTTCTCTTCTAATTCCTGTAGTTCTCTCTCGACTTCACAGCTTTTGCTATCCATTGCACTTGTTGGTGCCTGTAAAAAACGTCCCAAGCAATAAAAATAAGACAGCTCTGATTCATATGATTTAAGTAAATTGATAGAGTGCTTTTGTGACTACAAACTTTTAAAAAAGAAAAAATAGTCCTTCTTTCTTTAAACATTTACATGTGATTCAAACAGTTGTTTAAGATTTATTTTCATTAATCATGAATCAATAGAATGTTGCAGCAAGTTCCATACACCGTAGAAAATGCCTTATCTGTACATATCTGTTTTCACCATCAAGGTTATGATAGCATCTTTATCTTTTATTCAACACTATGTTAGAGTAGTATCATCCAAATATCAGAAAACCTTTAAGTTTTCTCTCCTCTAAGACAACTTCAAAGTAAACTTTGATATCACTTATAAACATCATATGTTAAATATATTGCTGGTGTAAATGGGTTACTGATATGCTTGAGCACTAGTTACTTTGGCAGCTCGGCTATAACCAGGGTAATATGTGTTAAGCGCCATGAGTGTCAGAGCCTGGCAGATACCGGCGCTATATAAATATCCATATTATTATTATTATTATGTAAGTAATATCTGATAAAATAACTACCTTTGACTGATGGACATCTTCCACTTCATCTCCCATGCCCATCCCTTCATGATCCTTAAACTCCTCTAACATGTTCGCAACTTCAGGCACCATCTGGAGCCCATGACGCCCACACAACCAACCCACCAGCAGGGCACAGGCTTGCTTCTCTATCTCCAGCTTGCGAGCAGACAGGGTAGAATTCAGGGAATCTTTGTCTTCAAGTTTTGTGGTGATCTCAGCCATCATTGTCTTGGCCCTCTCACAAAGTTGAAGCTCTGCAGAATAGAAAAGAATCAAATAAATTTGCTTCAGGAATTATACAACCAACAGGATTATAAGGAGTCCACAAGCAAATGACTTTCTAAATAAATAATGACCTTCCTCATAGAGGATCTAAAGCCGTCGGCCGTCTGGTAGCTTACTTTCAAGCATTTATGCTTTCTTAGCAGTCAGGTGAAATAACCACCACCATTCATCACATATAGAAATAAGCAATGAAGAGATTAAACACACCCCTCATTTTCTTAATTTGACAAAATTGAAGGCATTCAAGTTATAATATTTGTCAAATAACACATAAAGACCAATAGCTAGTCAGTGTAGTTCATATATTAATTAAAGGTAATACCTGTACACATTTCCGAAATAGAGCTTTAGAAAACACACCCAAACATGATCTCTCTAAATCACTAGCAGCTCTCTGAAAACCTGTGTCAACATTTTCATCAGGATGTCAAGATCATCACACCAATCAATTGAAAACTCATTTCGTATGGTTAGAGGGAGAAACAAATCTTTAATTACTCTACAATGCAAGGGTCTTTTGCCCATGGAAAGTATGTTAATTAATATACTCACCCCACTTCTTTTCTTCCTTAGCAAGTTCCATCTTCAGATTGACCACTTGTTCTTGCTGACCATTCAGTGTTGTCTGTTGTTTCTTGAGTTCCTCCGAGACAGCTTCAACCTCTGCCTGGTGTGATTGACCCTCTCCCATCTTGCTCTTGATCTCTTCTGTCAATCGTTTGGCCTCACCAAATTTCCTCACTGAGAATTTAACATTCATAGAATAGTTCTTCATTAAATGCGTAACAGAAGCAATACTCGAGATTATGATTGTTTTTTCTTGTTTTCGAGCGAAGAATCATTTTAAAGAGAGTAATAATTCTCAGGATTATTATGGGATTGATGAATGATATGCAAATAAAACACCTTCTATTTTATTCTCCATTCATGATGTGTCTTCCATTTAATGTAATACTATATGATTTTCTTATCTTGCTCATTTCAATAGCTCTTCTTAATTTCTTAGATTTGAGTTTTCCTCACATTGCCACTTCTTCATATTTTGGTTGTGTCTTCCATGATTCTTAAGTTGTTCAACAACAAAATAATGGGAGAGGAATAAATGAAGTCTTCAACAGGGAATGTATTTTGTAGGTTGTATCACATCAAATCAACTAACATAATACTGAATTTCTACAATGAAATGAAATACCTACTTGATACAGCAAATTGCTTTGCTTCCTGTAGCGTCACAATGTGATCTTCAGTATCAGTGACCTTCTTCTTCAAGGTCGCTAGCTTGGCTTTGTCGGATATGATCTGGGTGCTCGTAAACTGCATCTCCTCTGTAGTACTTAGTACTTTCTCTCGTAAACTGTGGATCATTAACATGAATAAATGTGATATATAAGTCTTTTTCAAACTTTTAAACATGCCATCATACAGTCTGACTTATGTTTTTTTCATGAAAAACTACACATTCAAAGGTGATAGAAGAGAATAAAATCATAATATTGAATTATTCCTTGTATTTATACATCACGTGAGGCGTACTATTCTGAAAGTGTTTCCATGCACAAGTAGTATCTACAATTCCTCGTATGAAACTAGCAGAGGCTACTTCTGTCCCACAAAAACAATATTAATTCAAAAAGAGGAAACCTTGACTTACCCTGTGATGTCAGAACTGGGTTCAAGATCGATAGAAAAGTCAGCATTGCAGTCATCGTCTCCATCTTCCTGATCTGGGTTTAACGAACTGATGGCATTTTGAGATGATGAAATTCTTGACATCAGATCTTCTTCCCTGAAAGAACAATATTATAGCAAAACTTAAGAACAGGTACCATAAACATTACCTATATCGTAAAATTATTTCAAATAGACAGAGGTAAGTTTGTATGAATTATAAAATGTGTTGTGGCAATTTGCTTTTTAAACAGAGAGAGCACGACACACACTCAAATAATCAACCAGTTAAGAACTGCTCATATTTGCAATAAATTCCACACATGATTAGAACTGACAGAGCATGTTGAATATAACTTTATAGAATTTGGCATCAAACTCGAATATTACACTTGACAATGATACCAGGAACATGAAACAATGGGGACTCCCATAAAAAGGGGGAAGATGGCAGACCCAAGACGACAGGAGAAAAAAGATACCAATTACATGCAAGATTTTTCCATATACCTACATGTACGTACCTGGCTAGAGCTTCTTCTAATGCTAGCACCTTAGCAGTGAGAGCCTTCTCATCCTCATCTAGCATCATCTTATCTTTGGTCAGTCTATCCTCACGTTCCTTCACATTGCTCTCCTCCTCTTCTATGATTGAGATTTCTTCTGAGAATTCAGCTTTGACTTCTTCAATGGCATCCTCTTGTTCACCAATCTCACTGCTCAGTCTTTCTTCTTCCGATCTCAACCTCCGTAATTGTTCTTCCAGTGCAGCTATTTCATCCTGTAAATACAACATTTACAGAATATAAAGAGAGAAAAGTTTGACAATGAAAATTGACAACGGCAATTGACTCTAGAATGATTTTTCAAACCTATTTTTTTGTTTTCTTCTTCAGAAAAGTAAAATGGATCAAAATTTTCAAGGGTCAACTGGGTTATCATAAGACCTGCCTTTCAAATAATATATCATATCATAATTTTAAATCATTACAATAGCCTTATTTACATTTATTTCTGTAGAGCAAAAAGAATACCCACTTGAAATTCTTGTCTTCTATTCTGTCATAAAAAATATATATCAAAAACACCAAAATAACCCAGGTCCCAGAATTTACTCTCATTGAAAGAATAATATCATTAGAAACTGTGCTTCTGACCTCTCTATTAGCTCATTGCCCAGTTAAACAAGATAAGAATTACATTTTATGATAATTATGCAAAACTCCCAACCTGCACTTTGCATTTCTGAACAGCCAGTTTGTCCCTGGTTTCCCTGAGATCAGCTGTCTTCTCATCAATCCTGGTCCAGAGTTGTGCCTCCCTCTTTTTAACATGGTTCTTGTCCAACAAAACATGGCTGTATAAAAACAATATCCAACATACGCAGTTATTATGGTCCAATGTTTACAGTGGAATGTGCACTCAGGCACTGCATTTTGATGATCCTCTTCTGTTTTAGGAATACAGATTTACAAATTATTTCATAACAAAATTTTATGCAATACCATATGTTCAACGGTGGGATAGACCTTATTTTATCAATCCCTCCCCTTATAATAAACACAAACATACATCCCAACTTCTGATTCAGAAGAAACAATATACTTTTAATCTTTCAACACTTTCTTCTTGAACTTTGTTGATAAAATCAATAAATTTGCAGCAATTTCATTACTACTAAGCTCCTAAAATATGTTACACGTGTACAACTAGCTTAGTTCCTGCCATCCATCTTACCCCATTGCACGGTCCAGTTCTGTCTTCTGCGTGTCTAGTTTGAGTTTCTGTCCCTCAGGGTCCCCACTCTGTCCCTCCCTCATCTTGCTGATGACATCCTCTTGTTGATTGTGCAGATCTTGGAGGGCCAGGATCCACTCTGATCTCTGTCTCTTCCTCTTCTCGTAGATGGTGCTTCTGGAGCTGAAGATATCACCCACAGCATCGTCCAAGGTCACTCGAGGGATGCAGTGGAGGTCTTCCTCCAGAGAGTTGCATTCTGTGGTCAGAATTTCAGCTGTAAAATAACAAGCAAGTTTGACAATATAGTGTATGATTCTATTTTAATACCACATAAACATTATATAGCTTTATTCAGAAATATTTAGACAGGCCATTACACTTTATTGCTCAATATGAAATATTTTGTTGCATACAAAAATCATAATTTGACTGAAACATACATGTACAATTTAGCTCAATTTTGATAGCCCCAAAGCTATCACTGCAACTTTCATGGATCTAGAAAATAATAAGCCACAACTCTTTCAGCTCAGGGAGGTAAATCTTTCCTCATGGTATTCCATACCTTCTACATGAATACATGGAAGATTGCTTAAAAAGGTCAATGGGCAAATGACTACTCAGATTTAACAGTGTCCCCCCCCCCNTACCGATACAGCATTACTTTTACTTTTACTTTTTCTATTCTGTAAAATAACCCCAATCTGGAAGCTGGCATTGGCTCTGACTTAAAAAAAAAACAGACAATGTATCTGTTAAATATATTACCATCTCCCACAAGCCCACAAGCACCACTTACCCTGTTCATAATTCTCTTCATTAATAGCCTGGGACTGTGCAGCTTGTAGTTCATCCAGTTTAGTCTGTTTCCTAATCATGCTGTACATCAATCTTAGTCTCTCCTTTCCCAGATTTTCCAGTTCTTCACTTAATGCTTCTTCAGCAAACCTGTGAAAGAGGTGAATGGAAAGTAGATTAATCAACATCATTTTTGTTTTCATGTTAACTCAAAATTCACCTAAGGATTCATTTACAAGATCACCACACATTGAACAATTAACCCTTTGCTTACGGGAACCTGGCGGTCCCTGTGTTAAGCCTATGGGACTTATACAATTCAGTAGTCAATGGGTTAAATAAACTATCCCCTCTCTCTCCCCTCATCATAATTCTTATTCAATATTCAGGAAGAGTATGCTCTCTCATTCTACAGTGTCTATGTTATTTGTATCAGTCTGGTCTTCTTTGTAAAGAGGTACACATACATACATTTAGTTCCGAAAATATTCGTTCATTCTTTTTAATTTTCTTAAATCAGTATAATATTCTACGACACTTGTATGATGTGAAGAACAATATATTTCAGCTTTTCATTAAACTTTTCTAATTATATTTTCGATCTATTTATAATAAACAAATTTATCTATTCTTTATCTTTCCTCTTATTCTCACCTGAGCTGGTGTTCACTTGCTGCATGGGATTCCAGAAGAACATCCAATGTATCTTGCACATCCAATTCAATATCATAAAGCGAGCTTGCTCCATCATCCGGATTCTTTGTCCCTAATGAAATGGAAGAAACATCATCTACAGTCCTGGAGGAACACTCCGTTGGTATCTGGTTATCGTCTCCAGCACTAACACTGATGAATCCAAACTTGCTTTCACTTGAAACAACACAATGTCCTTTGTGATCTTCATCAATATCTAATACCTTTCCTTCCTTTCCTTTAAGTTCACTTGATGACATTTCCCTATCAAGGTCATCTCTACACAATTGATTATGTTCTCTCTCCAACTCTGCTCTAGCATCTTCAAACTTATCCTCCTTGTTTGCAGGATCATCAGTCTTCACATTGATGTTACACTCTTCTAACAGTGCATCAAGGTCAACATCTTTGGAGAAATCAATTCCTTCAAGATCTGTCCCTTGTGTTACTTGCCCCGTATCCTGTTTTAGACATGGTCTAAGTGGATCTAGCTCAAAGTCCAGGTCCAGATCTATATCAAAATTGACATCAGGAGTGGTGTGTTTAGATTGAGTCTGTGAGCAAGGAGCAGGATCATCTACTTGAGTTTGAGATGGCGTTTTTGTCTCTAGTGTTGCAGATGAGCTGGCTGAACTTGGGTCTTCTGTTTTTGAAGAGCTCTCTGAATAAATATAAAAGAGTGATTTCTTACATTTGCTGTCCTTTTTGATAAATTCCAAAGATAAGTTTCCAAAGATATAATATGGTTTACAAAGCTTAATTAACTGAAGAAAAAAAATGTTGCAAACAATACTTTTTTTAATTTCCTCATATTGACCTAGAACTGCTAGGAGGCCTATATTGGTAAACAATTGCCATATTCCATAGCATTGATTTAAACCCTCCATCTAGTGTTGCATTTTTTTGAGATACTTACTTGGTGTATCTCTGATAAATCCAAAGGCAGAGACTGGGTTCTCAGTGCTATCCTCCTGCCCTTTTCTTGACCTTGAATCATCTTTACTCTTCTCTCCTTTCCCTCCACTGATCTTCATACCACTGAAGAGTGACATGATAATATTCAATCTCACTGGATACGCCTAGGATAATCAAATCAAATTGAGCAGCTGTAAAAAAAAATTACATTTCTGACTTAAAATGGATCTAACAAAAGTAACAGTCACTGACTGACAGCTAGTTATTATTCTCATTGAATAAATATGTATTAATTTCAACCCCAAATATGCACAAATAAATGAAAATTTTGACAACAAATGAGTGCCTCCCGTCAAAGCCTAGCCCTTGCCCATTTCAATTAGGACTTCCAAGAAGTTATTACATAGGAAACCTCTCCCCAAAGAATAAGCTTAGGCATGCTGAAAGATAAGATGTTTTCCTTCCTTTTGATGTACAATAATCCTTACGAAAGTGTACTAGATATCTAACAAAAGATATTCTTGGCATGATGAAATGCCTTTTTGCATGACAAAGGCGCAGCCGTTTACTTATGTGACGTACAAATTTACCATCCGATATGCGTGAAGTTTGTCACCTAGCTGCTAAAGGCAGGACGTGTCAAAATATCTGTGGTGTGACGCAATATTACATATTGACTTTGCCATTCAACTTAAGTTGCGCCTAAGTTAAGTAGGCCCTCTCTCACTTAAATTCAAAGCCACTCGAGCGAATCGGCCAATGAGAGGGCGTAAACTCACTGTGCATGTGGCGCTCAATGCGCAAAGTTCTTCGTGCCCTGGCCATGTCGAGCTGAGAAACTGTACATTATTATGCTATAATCTTGCTTATATACTTTGGCTTAGAATCTTGAAGATTAATGGGCAAGAATACAGTAAATCAGTAAAACAGTTTAAATGGATAATCAAACTCATTACTTCTACTTCTATTCTGCTACTAGACCATATTCTGCTAGGCCTAGGGTGATCTTTTGCCGACATTTGACCATCACCGTGTCAGTGCATTGATTGATGTAACTCCGGGAAGCTCCAACACCGGCGCCGGTGTTGGAGCTTCCCGGAGTTATGATTGATGTAGATAGGGTCTAGGCCTACTGCACTGTTGGTCACTAATTTAAATTTGAGTCTATTTTATAGTCCTTTTTTTCTGAATACATACCTATTAACCATTGGGGATGAAGGACTAGTAAGGAGTACAGCCTACAGGAACAAGATTTCCTCAAAATCAAGCAAACATGTCACTAATTTTTGTGTTGACTCATACAGCTTTGCACATCAACATCAACATTTGTGTTGCATTGGTTAGTCTTATTCCAAATGTCCAGCTAATTAGTTGTTCTCTCTTTTATATTCTAAATGTATGAATAAGCTGCACTATACTAAATTATAATATCTCATGATATTGCATTTTTCCTCAATGATTTTTTAAGACATTGATAAACTTTGTTAGGGAAAGAGGAGTCGTGGTTTTGTTCAATCCCACCACGGTTTATCTTGCTTGCCTTTAATGAGACTAGTTTAGAGAT
>BEXV01000181.1:329745-341457 GCA_003118195.1 Hemicentrotus pulcherrimus | reverse complement strand
TTATCTCATTTTCGGCAATTAGGTTGTCTTCTGTATTTTAAATACACTGCCTAACGTTACAGATCAAATTACATCCACACATGGTTTTAAAAACACCACTAGTCGCTGGAAAGCTGATATTTTGGGGCATAATGATGGCAGCCTACACCCTCCTTCCCCGTGCCCGCATGTAGTTATAATGATTATGTTAATATAATCAGATAAATTCACAAAAATACCAGGCAAAACAACTTTGGACAGTTGTGAAATTGTCAATTATTGTTTTTTCATCAAAATGACAACACATCAGCCTTTATTCCTGCTTCAAGATACTCACTTTTAATGCCACTCGCTTCGGCATAACTATCAACTATTGTAAAACATCGTAGACAGCAGTCCTGAATGAAACATGTAATTACCGAAATGAATCAAAAAAGGGCAGAACTCGGACATGCATGGCATGTCTGCTTTTGAGAATATCCAGATGTAGTGAGGGAAATATTAGCAATTGTCGTGTTTATTATTTCAATCGTCGCAAAAAGTTGATGCTCACCGTAAATAAGGGCCATTACAACTCATCTCGTGTATACGAAATGTTGACGTTGCTGTAAACCGCCCACAATAAAATGGTGAAAATTTCTGTTCCTTTGTTCCTATTCCTGTTCCTATCAATTGCCAAACTTGCTATATTTACAGATCTTAATGCCAAAGAGTCATGAACATGCAAATTGCTCGATAAAAAGTTCTATGAAATGCTCGTTGAAGGTGATCGAGGCACTAGAATGAATTTAAACAATTTCATTATTTTCTTGGTCAATTGATTTCAAGACAATAGTTGAGCTTGCACCATTTCCACCCCTAGGAGTATTACTCTCATACTCTCACATTTATGAGCCTTTCATTCTAGATAATCTAGGCGATCGAGACAACAAACGAAAAAAAATAGTTAACGAAATGAATAGTATCCTGCTTGTTAATGCCTAGGTCACAATATTGCTCTACGCCTAGGATACGGCGGCCGTACGCTCCCGATTCGAAAGATACTTGCGGCGGCCGCAGAGTCACATTGGGGCTTATCCCTATCTTTACAGGCCGTATGGGTCGCCGTGGGATTATAACGCGGAGATATACTGTTTTCATTTCTAGGTTCGCCATAGCGTTTAGACACGCCGTAGCCATGCCGTAGAGTGGTCCCCCTTCGGCCGCCCTACTGACACCTTGCGGCTACCTTGCGTCTTCCTTAGTATTAATTTTGTCAAAAACCTACGGCCGCCGCAGGGATGCCCTAAGACGACTGTGCGTGATCTCTTCAAAGGCCGTACGGCAGCCGCAGATTTTTTTATCTCTACCCATTCAAAATACGCCGTGCGGCTACCCTTACATTATGTGACCGTTGGAAAGCTGCGGCGGCCCTATATTTGCTATTGGCCGGAGATATTTTAGACTGCAAGGCCAACGCGGCAAATGTGACCTAGACATAAAAAAAAACCTAATTCGCATCGTTGGTGGAACGGAATGCTCAAAGGCATCGAAGCTTGATTTCATTTACTGAGACAACAGATACCCAAATCTCTACTTGAGTATCGAGAAGGGAAGGAAACCACTGTCATAATTATAGAAATGCTTTGCTAACAAAAAATAGGTATACGCCATAGCCATGGATATGAGACTGGAGCTTATGTTTGAGAGCTACGACAGTCTGACTATGTCAATTCCTACTTTTAAAGGCTGTCTAGTCACCTTTATACATGTAACGCTAGAGGCTCAGTTCGAAGAATACATACAGGTAAGCGAGGTGTTGATTTCCTCGTCACTCTCCTTCATGTCTCGTGATATTTCATATACGCGAACATAATAAAGATTCCCGCGCGTGATAAATAAAAGGATCACCCCGGGTTTCTTCTTTTCTCCCTCACTAAATGTCAGACACATTACCCTAATTCCATGCACCTCCCTATAAGGTATTTGCGCAAACTTCAAATGCACTCCTAAGCAGTTAAATGGAGTAATATGTCTGGACCCGTAACCTAGGCCTCTACTCGTGTTCTCTGTCCCGGTTTCAATTTCATACATGCTCCTATACTCATTTCAAAAGGAAATGGTTTGATACCGCCTGTGACGAGGGATTGATAAGGAGAGATAACGAGAGAGAGAGAGAGAGGAAAGAAAGGAAGAGAGAGGGGGAGAAAGAGAGAGAGTGTGTGTGAGAGAGAGAGAGAGTGGGAGAGGAAGGAGATAGAAAGAGAGTAGAGGATAAAGATAGAGAGAGAGAGAGGGAGGGGAAGGGGGCAGGGGGGCAGGGTGGAGGGGTCACATGGCTCATGTGCCTTGCCTTGGACTTGAGTCCGCTTTACTATTCACACCTGTGGGAAGGGGGAGGATTCCTCTATTCATCATTCTCTCCAGATGTTCTCACATCAGGAGAGAGAGCGAGAGAACGAGATGGAAACCATGTACATTACTTTGAGAAGGTTACAAAGCTTCTCGATAAACATGTAGGCCTAATTATGAACTTGATATCAAAATGAGCCTGGTCTTGCTCGACAAAAAACGCGAAACACCAACATGATGAACGATGAAAATAGCCCATATTTTACCGATTTTATCAATAAAGAAGTCACATAGTGATTGCAGCTTGAGCAGTGAAGCATGTTGGAGAGTTTTATCAAACCTACCCCTTATTTCGCAGGTCTTTGTATTTCTTTATTCTTAGTACGTAACAAATTATATGGCTTCTGGATAAACTGTTCTTGCTTTACATATTGCCTAAAATGTTATGATATTAAGTTTAAAATGTTGAACACATCCTACTGTCGTTTTCATTACAATCTCGTTATTTTCACATAACATCAAACTGAATAAATTGTAAGTTTGTCGGGTCATAATAGGTGCACAACGCATAGCCCGTCAAATTAACGAATTGCAATCTTCTAAAATTATCAATTTTCATTAAATTGCTCAGGGCATTTACAGAGTCATATTTTTCTCATGATGCTTTTCTCTTACCACCCTTTCCAATGTATTGCGTATACCTTTAACGAAATGTCACCCTCGCATCCAGCATTCTCGATGTGCTCTAGTATGTCATCTCCTCATAATGTCATGGTCAATTCAATTGGTTTGGAGATTGTGCTTCCATCATGTTCCTATTCATGATTCTTTATACATTACCACATTCACGCCTGATAAACTATACTCTTCCAGCATGATCTTCCTACTGCCCCATACCAGGATTATTTTGTCTTACATACTTCCTGGTTATAGTCTTACATTATTTGGACCCCGTTATACCATTGGTATGGGTTATAGTATTTCGTTATTAAGACGTAGGTATGGCAGTTGCGTGTGATGTGATAATTATTGTATAAATTATAGATAACACTAGGGACCCTGATTAATAAAATGATCTGGCCTGTATTGATGAAATACGTTATACCTGTCCATCAGTCATTTCCACATTATTATGATACGCCATTACACTCCCATCTCTCCTTTTTTTTTTCTCTCTCTCTCTCTTTCTCTTTCTTCGTTTTCTTTCTCTTTCTACCTCTTTTCACTCCATTTCTCTCCTATGGCTCATGTCCCTTCCCATTTTCTTTGACCGCCTCCTATCTCTACATTTCTTTTTAAGCACTCAACTTGTGGGTTTAGCCAGATAAGCCACACAACTGATCTACTTGCATTTCCAACTGACAATGAGGCAGCATTCCCCAATAACCACTATGTCCCCCATGCACCAAAGCCCATCGCAACCCCAAACTGGTCGAAATTCCATACTCCAATCACATCACGTGATGACTCCCAAAATACCACATCAAGTGCCCTTCCTTTATAGACAATGGTCATAATAATATTCCCAAGGGAAATATAAATCATCGCCTTTAATCTTCGCGGGTCAAATAGCTCAATCTGATATTGATTTTTAACATAGCCTTAATAATACCAAGGGAAACTGTCTAAGTTCACGTTAAGGTAATATATCGGCCCAAACGCATTTATTTATTTTTTGTTTAAAGTAATTAAGTTGTATGTAACTGCGTGGCGTAGCTACGAGGGGCATACCCCACCTAGTAGCAACAAAGACAAGAAGATAGAGAGAGGGGGAGAGAGAGAGAGAGAGAGAGAGAGAGAGAGAGAATAAAGGGCGAGAGGGAACCCGAGCAGTCTTTGCACTCTGCTTACTCGCGGCCAGGCCTGTATCCCGTCACTATTAGCATCTTTCTTACGACTCTGTATATCAAGCGAATCCTGATGAAAATAATAGCCACAAGTTCACCGAAGGACTAGTAAATCAAATTTTTATGACGAATATCCTTGAACCAATATAAACAAAATGTTACGTCAGCTGTGAAGATTTTGAAGGCCGTAAAAATGTTGAATTATCAATGGCAGTAACGACCTTCTTGCGGATAGCAGACTATTACAAGTCATGCCTACATCACGAACGTATACCATTGTGCCTTTAACCAATCATGAACGTACCGTTGTGTTTTTAACCTTTATTTTTTGTTGAATAAACCTACCAGTATTCGAATCGTAGACACAATGTCTATACGAGGTAAAATAACACGTGTAAAAATGATGATGTTTGTGTATCTAAAGCCTTGAACCAAGTATATTCAATACAGACTATGGAATGTTCATATCTTCACAAGATAATAGCACTTAATCACATGACTTATGACGTCATTACATCTGTCAATGGTACACATGCGAGCACATATTCCTTGCTCTTTTCTATCTCTCTCTCTCTCTCTCTCTCTCTCTCTCTCTTTCTCTCGCACTCTTTTTATCTATTACACCGCATCTCTACTCTCCTTCCCCATAAGCTATGCATTCGGCATTCATTATAGTTTGGTCTTGCAACCCGCTTCGTTTCTTTACAAATCTAAGCTCAGCCGAATATTTGCCCCCATGGGTATGCGCTCAAAACACAACCACCACTTTTCCTCCGTCAACAAGATTCAAGATTCCGAGATGGTTTGCGTCTGCAATCTCTTGCCAGATAACTCTAGGGATAGAGAGGTGTGGATTCTTCACATGTTTGGGGCCTTGGCTTTCTCTTTCACACATGTTTTCAGTCACATGCCTATAGCTTAGAACGACTTAGTGTAGAAAACTTGAAATAGAAAGAAAAATGAATCCTCCGTGATGTCATCATCGACCTAGAGAATCAAATATTATTATCTACAACTAGCCATCTCTTCATGAAAATTGTTTTACACTGTATAACAAGGAAGAGCTTAAATAATCATGTCCTCTAAAAGGCTATGACGAACGTTCAAAACAATGCAAATCATGATGAAAAGATGATTCATAAAGATGCGGGGAAAACTATTTTTGCGGAGCATGAATTATTTCGATCGAACGATCGAGAGAGATAAATAGCATGACTAAGAATGTTATTCGTGTTCAGGCATTTGTTTTTTTTCGATGTGCAACTCCTTTTTTCGCTATTATCATCACCATGGTACCCAGTGAAATGTATGTACAACATCTGTTATGGGTTTTAGTTATTCGTAGGCCTAAGTTTAAATAGGCAGGGTGTGCAGGGAACTGCAGACTTTTGTTAAACATTTCATTTTGAGTTTAGCCAACCTGCTTTGGATGTTAGGGTTTTTAGAATAGCATGCAGTCAGTCGTAAACAATATTAGTATAGAATGCGCATTGTGTCGTATGGTAAAGGGAACAAGAGGAGGCGCGATAGCTCAGTCGGTAGAGCAGTGGTCTTGTAGTCCGGTGACCCGGGTTCGAAACTAAGGCGATGCGCTAGTGCCCTTTGGTATAAAGGCATTAATCCTCATTACCAGGTCCCTCGGAGAGGACCTAAAGCCGTCGGCCGTCTGGTTGCTTACTTACAAGCATTTATGCTTTCTTAGCAGCCAGGTAAAATAACCACCACCATTCAATTTCCATTCAATAATGAGGCTGAAATTATATGAAGCTGGGAGAAACAATACGAAGGCAAATTACATACCATTGGTGTTAGTAGATGTACCTCTATACAATTTCTATATCAACAAAGTAGAAAACATGGCGGCTACCGAGCTCATTTTTGCATCATCGATGAAACGAGATGATGGAGGGAAGGTTAATACCACTTCGATAAGACTGGTCTGTGATATTACACAGCTGTAGATCACCGTTCAGTAAACATACCTTAATACTGGTCGTTGCCCCAAGGGCAATATACATTGAAGGTATACTACTAACGGTGATGACGTCATAATAACTGCCTCGTACCCTCCAACATACAGGGTTGGATTTCATTACCTTAATGTGTAGTTCCAACATAGCCTTGTGCAAAATTTAATATAGCATTTTAATAGAGTATTGCACGGGAGAAAAGATAAGCTGAGTTATAAATAATGCTCATTTAAGAAAGAATTTGAAAACATTTATTTAAAAAGACAATTCTTGACAAATGTGATCAGAGCTGTGAAAATTAACACTCCTTTTCTCGTAACGCATCAATTTATTCTGCATCGTCTTTGAGTCTGCTTTCGTCCAGGGCCAACGCATACAAAGAAGGTGTTTTCAAGTTTGCATCCGCTATCTTGGAGTGTTGCTAATGGACCGTTGGGATATAGACTGAACATTTTCTTTCCCTCTTAAAATTGAGGTTTTATGTTGCAGTTTTATAGTAATGTTTCCGGGAAATATTTCAATTTTTGAATGTATAAAGTTCAGTCAACACGGGAATCCTGCAGATTTCTGGGTCAGATTTGTCAACATAACAAGATCATCATTCTGTAAAATCAAGATAGGAATAACCCGGCCACCACCATTGCGCGTGGGTATTTCATCACAGATATGACGTCACAAACGGGGGAAGATTCTAGGGAGGGGTATAAACTCAAAAGTCTATACGCCCCACCTTTCTCCATAATGGTGCATGACCTTGGTATTGAAGTGTGGTGTTTGACTGATGAATGTGAAGCTCAGTGCTAGTCATCCGTACGAGACAGCGCTAAAGTCAGCCTAAGCCAGTCAATCCATCATTTTTGCACAATGCTCTCTTCCATTAGTATCGGAAGGGGTATGTATGCATTTCAGGCGAGGGGCTGAAAGGGGTGGGGATGACGATTATCAGTTGTCCGTATTTGAAAGATACATTATGGTAAAACGGCCACATGCAGCGGTAGATTCAGGATCTTCGAAGGGGGGGGGGGTGAGGTCGACATGTGAGCGAACCCTAACGGTGGGTCCAGCGCCTCCAGAGGTCCCCTGTAAGGCCCCTGGTGGGATGCTGGGGTCTAGATCTACTCTTATTTTAGCAATTCAGAACCTCCAAGCTATAAATAGAAACTCTTTGCTAACCCTTCTAGGTGGGGCTCAGAAGGCAGAGCCGCCGTATGCGCTCGGGTTTTAGCAATTCATAATCTTCAAGATAGCCCTCTTGAGCAACGGAACTTGGATCTTTCCTTGAAATTTTACACTTCCCCTATTCACTGGAAAATAATCAGTTATCTCTCACATTCACACACACACACACACGCACACACACACACACACACGCTCTCTCTCTCTCTCTCTCTCTCTCTCTCTTTCGATGACAATTTTATAGAACCATGGACCCTACCATAAAGGTCGTCTTGGAGGGAACCATTTCTATCTTCACTGATGGGTCCGGGGCCGCCTTAAGGCCCTAAAGCGGGATGCAGGGGCAGGGCATTGTCGGGGATCCAGGGGTGTAGCCCCTAGCCCCTGGACGCTCTCATTTACCTTATATCCTTTTTTATTTCTCCTTTTCAGTTCTTCCGTCGCTATCTCCTACATCATTTTTTCTTCTTTTCTCTTTAGGCTGCTAAAAAGGGGGATGGGGTGGCCGATTCGACCCCCACCTGGATCCGCCACCGACACGTTGTGACTTTAAGAGAACATGGATAAATAATGTTCACATATTCATCCGTATCTGGAACCACTTTATTACCAGTAGGTCTTATCTGTCAATATCTTATTAAAATTCGAGTATTTGGACGACACCTGTCGGTCTATTGTTAACTGTGAACAATGGATACATTTCTCACAATAAGGAATGACCGACTAAACTTCAGTTAGAAATCGATAAAATAATTTAGGACCATTTTCAAATTTCGTTTTAAAATACAGAAAAGTAACAAAATCTATTTATTTAAAAAAAATTGGTATGGACCAACAAAAGAATTAAAATACCATTGTAATGACGTAATATCTCATGCAGGGATGTCTTACATGGCACTTCATCCTATGGTTGCATCGTCTGGCCATACGCACGTTCTACCCATCTCTCAATGGCTGCATCCTCTTGTCAATATTAACCCCTCATTCAAGGTGGTTGCCAAGGAAACCATACCATCTCATACACGTGAATGAAGATAACTCTTATCTTCACAAGCAAGCATCGCTTTTAGCACTCATGTTACGTAAAAATAAAATGAATTGGAAGAGGGTCATGTATCTAGTAAAGCATTATCGTAGTGTGTAAATTAATAGTTTAAAATAGTTTCTAGGCACCATGGTGCTGTTGTCCAAGCAGCAGTTGTGCAAAGCGTTGTCTGTTATTTGGCACAATATAGCGATTTGGGACCATAGCACCAATAAAGTAAATATTGCATAGTGAAATAAGGAAAAAATTCTTACATTAATCATGACAGATAAAAATAAGGCATCGATTTATTGTGTTAACGGCTTAGAGAAAATTGGGTGGGTGTTTAACATGTTTTTGAAAGTGTGTAGGGATAAAGCATCCTGCATGGACTTGGGAAAGGAGGCTATTCCATAATTTTGGAGTAGTCATTCAAGGTGCCTTTAAAGGTACTATGTCCCATTTGCAGGCAAAAAAAAATGAAAAGGTTAAATTCCAATGGCATGTGGAAGATAATACTAATTTAGAACTCCCCTTAAAAAGGGGGGATCGAAAATGTCTTAAGTGGGAAAATAACGACTATTAGTTGTCAAATCGACTTAGGAGCTATAGAGCCAATAAGTAATAGTCTTGATTTTCAGAACATTGTACCGCATGGTTGTATGTTTTATGCTGCGCAAAGATTCAATCAATTTTAAATTTTGGCCATTACAAGAAGTTGGTTATTGATGTAGACAAATCCTTTACAGCTCATGCTGTGTAATATTACCAAAGAAGGGGGGAAAAAGCCAGTCAGTCACTCAATACTGACAATATTGTCTGACAGTGCAGTCTAGCAAGTAAACGGGTTTCCTTGCATAATTTGAATATTAGGACACTGCTAACATTTAAATTTCACAGATAAGACATACATGACATATTCATAATTCCTGCAAAGATCTACATAATTTGAGGTTGGCTGCAATAGGGACATAGTATCTTTAACGCAAGGGCAACAGTTGCAATTCTTCATCCTGATAAAGGGTTGCAAGTTTAAGTGGTCTTTTTACGATACGCCATTAAGGGGAGGCTTTTGTATAATTCCCACAGCTGTTGAAATCAGATAGGTATGACACGACTTTGAACATACACGTGTATGTACATTTGTATAGATAGAGCTACACGAACGACGAAATCACCTCATGTAAATGTACTATTTAAAAATTATTTTGTTTGGAATCAATGCTAAAATTATGATGTCATATAATCAATTATATCAAATTTAAAGATGAAATTGAGCTCTGGTCATGCGATTGCATTGTGAAAAAAAACGTTGTGGAATCGATCAGAAAAGGTTAATCATCTAGCATATAAGAATTTGTGTGTATTGCAAAGTTTTGGAATCATCGACATGATAAGAAATCTGGCCAAGTCTTGGTAAAGTTACAAACACTGTACACAGAAAGAAGTATATGGGATTACACGAACACATGGCGTAAAAATCCTACCCTGGATTTTTACGATGCTACATGACATATTTAGAGTATGAAGGCATTTGAAGAGCCATGCTTTTGCAGGGAACATGTCTTATCTGATGTTCTTCCACACTTGCATAATAAGAATGATGACGCTTAAAAAATATTTTTCACCTCTTTCCAGAACTCAACCTTCTCTTTAAGGGTTCCTGCTCGACGTTAATAGGTGATATGATTATGTCTTGCTTACATTTTGTCTTAATTTCAAGGCTGATGATACAAAAGTTTCAAAATAAGCAAAAGATATTTAAAGTAGAAACCTTAAAACAAAATCAATCTTATCACATGTAATTATTCATTGTATTTCAATTGTGCGTTATGCTACTTACTTTGTACTTATATGATTGAGTAATTGCCAAATAAATGATAATGATAATATTAATAGTAATAACAATAATAATAACTAAAAATAACAATAGTAATAACAATAATAATAACATTAATAAAGAATGAGTCATCGATGTACAGGGGATATAAAAGTAGAAATAACTTATTAGTCATTATTCATTGGTTAAAAGCATAATAGCTAGAAAATCCAAATTAAAATTTTTGATAGCAATTCGAAAAAAATATTTTGATATTATACATTTTTTATTTGCATATTCAACTTTGGTAAACCACTTGGCACTGTCATTTCATTTGAAAGGAATAAATTGTATGTAGCCTACAAACCGAGCCTATCCCATGTCATTCAAATTCACTCTGCTAACTCGTAACTGTTTGCCCGCGCTGTATTGTTTTCATGAACCCGCGAACGGATGCCGGACGCCATGGGTAGAAAGCATGCAGGGGCGTACGTCCCTCTTCAGAATATGGGGGGGGGGCGACATTGGACAAACGCTCAATATGGTATGCAGTTGTCAAATAGATATTGGGCAACTACTTCATGTCCCTCCCCCCACCTTCTCCAAGATCGACGCTGTTGGTATATAGGGATCTACGTAAAGGATGCGATGTACGAGATGGGGTGCTATCAGGTGCTACAAAGATTGGGCGGACGGGCATGTTTTTGCCTCCTACGGTGTTTGGTACAAGTGTAAAACCGCCAGTCTAGGCGTGTCTGAGTAAATGGAAACAAATCGATGTTGACAGCTATGGAGTGGTTGTTACATTAATTGGCAGAGTATACAACCTTGACTGATACAAGGAGACAGTATAAGGAATGGTGAGAGTCTTCACGAGTATGCAGGGAAGAAAAAAAAGAAAAAAACGTTATAACATCCCATAAACAATTATTTAGAAGTTCACCACCGGCTCCTTTACCATCTTTCATTTTTTAATTTTTTTGTGCAATTATGAAAAGAAATACAATATAGTATCACAACATTTTGTTTCTAATTATGCCCTTTTAAGTTCCATTTATTTTCTAAATGATCATTAAGTATAAAAGAATCGTTTTTAATATTAAATGCAAATAATCATGACGCGCTTCATTTTAGTTGGGAATGACCAACATGTATGTAGAAAAGAGTAGAGTCATGTAAACACTTTGACTGAAACTTGCTGGTGAATCTTCATGTGTGTTTTGAGATACTATCAGACTCAACTAGGAGGAGTTTCACCTGTGATCACCCCTCACAATGATGCTTTCATTCAGTGGTGAGAATGGTAAGTGATAAATGTGAAAGGATGATATATGAGATTAGCATGTTATAACACATCCATTCCAATATAATGTCTCGATGTTTATACGTACCTCAGCGCAACTCTTTATTTATTTATATTCAGAGTTTACTTCTAATAAAAGTGCATTATGTTCGATGTTTATACCCCTAGCTTCATGTCCTTCGACTCCCGCGTCACACATGGGCAAGCATTTCTTTTACAATTACAGTGGCGGCTCCAGCATTGTCGGACAAGAAAGAATGGTG
>BEXV01000181.1:268316-296766 GCA_003118195.1 Hemicentrotus pulcherrimus | reverse complement strand
GGGGGGGGGGGGGAGAGAGAGAGAAATCTCATCTCACTTATAATTCCTATAGAAAAATAAGTGGGAACCGAAAGTTGAAGGGCAAGTTAAGTAAAGGCACAGTAAGTGAGAGAGTGAGAGATTGAAAGAGACAGTAAAAACGGGAGAGAGAGGGAAAAAGGTAGAGGGGGAGAGAAAGATATGTTAATGAAAAAAAAGTGTAAGGAAGTGGGTCATTACGGTCTCTTTTCAGATCTTGCTAGATTTTCACATCTACAGTTTTAGTCAATAAAAAAAATATAGAATAATTATAATTTTTGTGAACTGTTACTGAACATTACAGAAGCGTATTTTTGTGGAGGCTCTCTTCCAGGCATGATAAGAATAGATGTGACCAACTAGATTCTGGGCATCAGAGTTTTAGTTATGAAAATAATCCGTTGGAGGATATTTTGTCGGAAAATGACTAGACGTTCTTTATACGCTTTACATCCTGAAGTCTGGGATTATTTCGTCATGCTCGTAACAACATTGTTCAATCCTCTACCCTGCTATAAATACATTCTGGAAGACAAGTCGGGTCGTTTTCTGGAACCAGGCTTTATATCTATGGTAAAGACCCTTCATGCTTATGACCAAGCCAGCGGTGTCGGGGTTGTTTGGGCAGAGATTTAGGCGCTGTCCGCTTCGAGAGATCCACGACAGACAACCTCACAGCTTGTATTTACAGAGGCACAGGAGCACGAAGTTAAACATGAAATACATGCGTGCAATTCGGCTAGGATCGTGTGACAATGAGAAAAGGTAATGTGATTTGGTATTTTCCTAGGACATGACCGAATGAAAGATTGAAAATGAAGTGTCCCTTTCACCGAAATGGTAATATTCAAACGAGATGACTTAATAAAACTAAAACTGGGTTCTATTTAAACTTCTTTAGAATCTGAGAGACGGTTCATTTCTTAGTTGACCAACTTATGTCTAAGGTGGGAACAATGAATTGGAAAATAAGGTTTAAAATGAAGGTTATACTCCTGGGCAAGTACTTTTTAATTCACAATATACAATTATTTTAAATTGATAATTCGTTATAATATAATTAGAAAAAAATTATAAAAAACCATCGCGACATTGTTCATGTAGAGCATTGCTAATTCTGGAATATCCATGCAATAAGTATAGTTTAAAGAAGATGAAATGATTTAACAGACCTTATTCTTCTGTTTCCCGTTTTATAGAATCGAAGAAGGTTTTATTCCTCTTTAATTTTGAAGTATCTTACCAATGAAACAAAATAAAACACTTGTCAGACCTTGAGAAGTTTAAGCGAAAAAATGAAAATTATATAATTGATTCTTTCCCCGCGCCCATGTGAAATCTCCCCCAAACAATCTAACACAATGTCATATTAGGCAGGTCGTAACTCACGTCTCCACCATTCTGCGTCCTTGTATTTCTTTCTGACATAAAGGTATCCCAGACCCCACGTCTCATTTTCTCAGGCTGGCAATTAGTTGCAGTTTACTCCTTACGGAAACAAACAAGACGTCATCATGACGTACGTCATTAAGAATGTTTAAGAAAAATGTACTAGCTAGTTGGTAACTCAAGTTACAGGAACATTGCTTTTAGAACCGCCTAGTGCTCCTTTTTAATCTAGTCCTGTCAGATAATATTCATGGAAAAATAAAAAATAGGGAACATGAAACAGAGAAGGTATAAGTACTTATTTGATATAAATCAATATAAGAGGCCTAAATCAAGCACTAAAAAACAATAACATACCGAAACAAAACGAAAGGCATATAGGTAGGCTTGGTCTGAGGTGGTTATTTCCCCAATTTCAGAGGGGGGAGGGGGGGGGGGGTCGCGCTCGTAATATGCAGTCAGGAGAGAAAGCGTAATTGAGATTGATATCCATTAATTATGTATTTTGGAAAGTACAAATTATGAAGATAGTGAGTTCAAAATATGAGACGTGTTAAAAAAAGGATAAGCAGTGACCAAGGTACATCGCGTCTCTTATCACAACCGTCTTGTCCTGACTCTCTCATTCCAGGCCCTTTTCATATGACACAGTACCTCGATGATATTCAGTTGTAGGCTCGAAAGAACCAAAATTGGCTGTTCGGAATGACGTAGCTGATTAAGTAGAGTAAGAGCTTGATGATGCATGTGTCAGACCGGTAGTCATGATATGTGGGCTGGGTTATGACATGTGTCAAGCTATCCCTTATCAGGACTGCAACCTGATACATCTCAGATCCGGACTATTGCCTTTGGCTTAAAATAGAGAACAGGGAATAAAATACTGTAGATTGAATCATGATTTTTAATCACAGGTAGATTAAGTCATGCTATAACCCCAAGGCGTGCAGGGGCGGGCGGCGCCCAGAGGAGTTACAGCAGCATGTAACGTCCCCGAGAGTCAGTATAGTATAAGATATGCTTCGAATATGAAAGCAGTCCATATATCTTTTATATACCGTATTCAACAAATCTACAATTCCTACCTTATCTTTTTTTTGAGTAAAGACTGGTTTAAAAAAACAACAGCAAATCTGAGACACTTGTCTGTAAATCTTCGCTGGAAAGTTGCCTGCATGTAGCGATCAATGTAGCCAATTTATTTATGTGGCCCGTTACCCGGGGCAACGGGCACCTTTAACAAAACTATTGACCGGTATAGGCGGGCATGGCTAAAATCACGACTCCAATTTCGACAAAATCAGATTTCTAGATTTTGTCAACATTTCTAAAGAAAGGTATAAAAATCCTGATATCAATTTTAGTGTCCGGAATCCTAGTTCATTTCTTCTCTCCGCAGCCGCTGCCCTACATATACAGATACAACCCAACAAATCATTCCACTCCCTCTCCCTCCCCACCTCTCCCCCTCTCTCTGTCTTTCTGACTCTCTCTCTTTTTCTTTCTCTCTCTATCTTTCTCGTAAATCTTTTAAACTCTTCAGGTCTCATCATTCCCCTATGCAGTCTTCATCGCATCTATTACAGCCACTCTCTACCCATCCCTCATCACTGAATCCGGCTATTGATATTCGGAATTCTATAATTCATGTTTGACTAGAAAATTAAAAAAGACAGTTTCGGGGTTTACGCGGACCAAGTCGTTGTTTACCATCGGTAGCGAGCTGGTCGTGCTCGTGTTAGAATAAATACTGTATTAACGAATGTGACATGTGCTCTGCTGGCAGAATGAAAAGGAAATCTGCAAAACGGCAACATCAGCGCACACAGAAAAAAACCCGTGCAAATATTGCTCGGAGAATTCGTGTTGAGAACTATGTTGAATGAAGAAGAAAAAAGAAGGAAACGACGGAATCTGTTTCAGGTAAATAGTAAGGATGAAATTTCTAAGTTTCGGTGAATTTCATTACCTGATATTTGTTCGTACTTTCAGAGGTAAAGAAGATGTTTTATGAACACTATCCTTGACTGTGTCCTGTCCGTCCGAGTACATTTGGACTAAATTTAATTTTAGCTTGCTTTATTCATAAACTAGCTGTGTGTATTCTTCATCGGTTTGGTATCAGATAACCGAAATCAACGCACTATATCAAACGAAAGGTCTATGACTAGATACATCATCCAATCACCCCAAAGCTCAGTGTCAAAAAGTTGATACACATTGCTTTATTCTATATGCCGTGTTGATGCCAGTGCAGAGCATAATTTTTCCTGTTAAAAAAAATACCCATTTTAGTATTTAAACAAATGATAATACCAACAGCAAAGTTAAATCATTTGTAACTATGCATGCCGGTACTTTAAACGTTAATTTATTGACTAAGCCAAAAGACATGAAAGATGAAATCAAACAGATCGTCGTGTTTTATCATGATTCAGATCATGTAGTCTTTCCCGCAGTTTTTTTCTTTTCATAGCTGTACTCATGTGATCTATTGGATAGTTTTAATTGAAATTATCGATATTCTTTATGTATCTGTGCAGTTTTTATATTTTTATCAGGCCTTTGGAGGGGGGGGGGGATACCATTGTTTTGGAATTGAACAGACCGCCCAGTCCTGAATTAGGATGCGCAAACAAGCAAATAAATCGATCATTCAGTTAATAGAAAGACAATGATGAAGATATATCTTTAGTTGAATTAATAAATATAAATATATAATATAATTACGTCTTTATACTCAGGCTGCCAGATGTCTACCAATAATTTAAACAACAAATGAAGATATTTCAAATCTGAATTTTGAAAATAGAATTATGGAAGAAGGAAGAGTGCATACCAGAGGAAAGGGAAATTGTGTTCAAATCAAACGAACTTAAAATCGCAAGAAGAGAGAAAGAGGGATGACGGGAGAGATATGCATGCTCTTATACGACTTGAAACCTGCAGGGAAAATGGCGTTTTTCAGGCATTCTAAATAACCCTTGTAGCTGTACTTTTATCTTCTCACATCTCTCTCTCTCACATACACATAAACCATCAACATTTCAGGCTAATTTCCCCAGACATTTTTTGTCAGTGAGTACCTCATATACCCCTTTCAAGTGAAATTTAAGTGGATCTGCTTTATTCCCAATCGGCTACTCCAGAAGCCTGCATGATGCATGACCATCAAAACCATCTCTTGTATCTTTGAAGAAACATTCTACGTATCATCTTAGCACATTAGAGCACAAAAGAAAATCAATTATGACCTCAAGTGAGAACGGGCTTTTTAGAAATCAGCCTAATTGCTTTGAATCCCGTAAGAACAAGGGCATTGGCTTGGCTTCCTTCACGCGTTGAATGTACTATTAACACATAACGCTTTTAATGGTAGATGATCATGCAACATGGTCGAAAGTGCCCCCTTTTCAATTCCCATAGTTCAATAGGACATGGAATATTTGTTTATATTTGTTGTTAAGTTGGATATGCACTAGAATGGATAGTCATTATCAAAAGTAATTTGGTCCACTTCAGCCGACGTTTCATTGATTGATTCGTTTATTTCAATCGCGGTTAAAAAAACGATCAAACAAACAACGCTCAGGTAATAGGCTTGTTTAGAAAGAGCTGTTTTTCAACATAATACAATAAATGCAAATGAAATTGATTAACGCAATGAATATGTTTATTATTATTATCATCATCATCATCATTATATTTTTCGCTATTATTTTTTATCATTATTGTTATTATTATCATTGATACTATCATTTTTATTCTGGTTGTTTTATGTTGAACCTATTATAGTGTACAATATTATTATATGCTTCAAAAACACTATAGCATCTTCCATCAAATGATTTAAAATTATAGAGAGAAAGAGACAGGGAGAAGAAGAAGGGAAAAAAGAAGAACAACAAGAAGAACAAGATAAAGGAGAAAAGTGAGAAGAAGAAGCACTGTGAAGAAAAGAAGAAGAGAAAGAAGAAGAAGAGGGAGGAGGCGGAAAGGAGAGACAGAGGGAGCGAGAGAGAGAGATACGAGAGAGAGAAAGGGGAGAGAGCGGGGGAGAGAGGGAGAGAGAAACGGAGAGAGAGAGGGGGGAAGAGGGTGAGAGAAAGAGAGAGAGAGAGAGAGAGAGAGAGAGAGAGGGAGATCACATCGTTCCTCAAGTTCAGGTTACATAAGTCTGTCATAGTTGAAATACCGGAACCCTGCACGCGAGAAATTGAATAATTAGTGAAAATGTAGAAGGTGTATTGGCCATGTAATAAGAACCCAATAAGAAACAGCGGTATTTATAGACTGGCTGAGTGAGCTGGCTACTCCGTGAAATGTGATTTAAAGTAACGGTATAAGCAATGTCAGGCAGGCCTACAATAAAAGCCATATGTCTTTAAAATGCCGAATGTCCCTTTTATCCGGCATATTCCTCTTTTATTAAACAAAAGATCAAGAAATCCTTGTTTCCCAAGCTGTTTTTTTCTTCTCATTTTTTCATTCTGATTTGTTTAACTCTGTAGGTTTTCTGAAATGATTTTACCATGAGTTAGTAAAATGGAAACCCTAATTCAACCCCAGTATCTCAAAAATTTAAACGCGGTCCTTTATTATTCTATTAGGTCAAAGATATGATGACAGAGCGTTAATTTTTGTCTAAACACAAGTCAGATTTGCTTCAGTTAAAATTTTGAAGAAAAAAAAACTGGCTGAATGGGCAACAATTATCGTAACCAACTGCATTTAAAATACCAACATTATAAACTTCTAATTATGATAAAATTTTGATTTGGTTTGGTGACCTACCCCGCATGCGAACATGCATGTAAAAAAGATATTTAACGGTGTCGTGCCATTGCGCATGAATGAGACTGCGTAATAATGGTAATCCTACGTCTAAGTATCATCCGCTTGGTAAAAGCCCACTTCTAATTATGATTACTGAGAGAGGAAAGGACTATGCTCTCAGGGATCATGATTAAAGGCGGCTTTCTAAATTATGATGATTCTATTCATCAAATTTCAAGTGTAACAAACACCCGCGTTCATTAGGGTAATGTTACACGGTCTGCTTAGCTTGTAGTTTGATAAACGTGCTAATGGTAACCAATAGTGTTTTACGGCGAAGAGTTAATGTTGTATTGAAATATGTTTAGTTTCGTGCAACGAGAAGAAGGCAGAAAGCATGCGTGACATTGCATTGCAGGTGACAATTCCAAAACTTTAATATTATCAAATTTCAATCTTCGAATCAAAAGTCACTTTGACAGGTGTGAACTCTCAAAATAATCTTAGAATGTTCCCTGAGTGCATTTTTTAAAGAATTTCTTTTCGAAAAAAATATTTTTAAGACAATATAAATGATAGGCGTTTATATATACGAAATAAATACAATAAACCGACTATTATATTAAATACAAATAATAGGCATTTCTATACAATAGTGTGTTATTATAGAACTGTAGAATGGCAACGTTCGGTAACTAGAATAATTAGATGACAGTTTCCATTATAATATAGGCCTATCTTAAATGAAGCTTTCTTTCATAATGCTTGCACAAAACTGAGAGACATACGGAGAAGGAAAAAAATATAGTAAAAAAAGGTAATGAAACAGGAGTTGTTGATGACAAATCTCTACTACAGTCTCATTGAATAACATTTCAGCCCATATCCCATTCCTTAGTATGAGAGTAGATCCGGTAACCATGTACCAATATGAAAGAACGTGGCAAACTTTACGGTAGGTTTAACTTGAATAGTGGGGGACAGAGAGAAATGTGTAAGTGTGTTAAATTCGATGACATCTGATTAAGGCCCAAATTGGCAGCTCAGCAAGCCTGAGACTAGGGAGGACTTTAGTCTGAAAACAGCTTGAATTCGAGTTGAGCTATGGGGCTTTGTCGAGAAATTCCAACACGTACACAGTGACATACAATTCGGATTACGGATTTGACCGAATAAAATATGCCTATACATTTTGAAGAAGGGAAATAAAATTCTCTCCTTCTCCCTGACAAATGATAATGCAAGGGATATGATATTTTGAGGCATCTTCCTGTGAGAGGCGGAACCAGAATGATAAAAAAAATGAAGTAAGAAAATTTAAAAAAAAACCAAACTTTATTTGTGTATGACAAGGTTCCATGTTGACGATTTAAATGTTTTGGGTAAGGAAACATGGATTCGTCAATCGATGTTAATAACATATTAACAGAATTGAAGGGGGAGGGTGGTGAGGTTGAAGGTTAAACGATAATATTCATTCAATATATAATTAATTTGATTGTACTTTGTTTTTGTATTTTGTTTTATTATGTTATGTATTCTAATTCAAAATGAAGTTTGTATGATTTACATATGTATTGAATGAAAATAATAAAGAAGAATATAAAACAAAAAAATTATAAGACACATAAACAAATAAAAGCCACACAATGATTTTAAATTCACATGCTTGTGTAATATCCTCATCTACAGACAGGATTAGAGTTAAATCATTCATGTAGTTAGAAGTATACTTCAAAGTCTGCATTGAATTATTCACAAATGATATCATGATTATGTTAAACAAGCCCATGCTCTGAAGCTATACATTCATGTAATGTGAAGACCGATATACATGTACTTCTTTTTATAGGTCTTCCCAATATCATGTTATTACCACTAACAATTTACCTTTTCATTCGTTTATAATTAGATCACATGAAAGCGCCATTACTATTATTTGATAAGTTTGATTTAGTGTGATTTAGCAGTAGTAGTAGTAATAGTAGTCAAAATGTGAAAATATGGAAATAATAATAATAATAATAATAATAATAATAATAAAAATAATAATGATAATAGTAACAATAATAATAATAATAATGATATTACCAATTATTATCATCATCATCATCATCATCATCATCATACGAATAATAATATTATGATGTTATAACTGAGCGCTCAAGATACATACGATATCTAAAAGCATTCACAGATCATCATCATCATCATCATACGAATAATAATATTATGATGTTATAACTGAGCGCTCAAGATACATACGATATCTAAAAGCATTCACAGACATCAAATATATATTAATTAATAATTGACTACATTAATTGCTACATAACTGTACTCCAAAATCTAAATGCATCGTTAAAATATTAAGATAAAACAGAAATTTAATCCGGGATTATTGCAATATAAGTTTCACTAGTAGTAGAGCTCGGGAAAGAATTGAAAAAAGGTAGAACATTAAAGAAGGAGGATAAGGAGTAATTCGCATGATCTGTCAAATGTAAGAGGAGCGTGTTGGGTATCAAGCTATAACAATTACTAGGAATTCACCAGTTTGGATTTTGTCAATGTCTATTATTCCACCACATTTGTCTTCTTGCTTCCTATGCCTGATGTTCAATTCAATCATTGGTGTCCATCGTTTAGCTTAGAGTCGTAGAGAATGACGGGTAGCTGGCGAAGTAGGGGAAGGGAATGATAAAGGGGTGTAATACGAAGTGTAAATACGAAAAAGACGACGATAACAAAAACAAGAATGATGACCTAGCATATATCTACAAAACAATCGTACACTCAGAGAGGCTCAACAAAGAAGATCACGTTATTTTTTTCACTTTAAGTTTGCAAACTATTCCAATTGGTTGACAGAATTAATTAGACGGAAGAAAGAGACAGAGCGACAAACGGAGGTATTGTGTATAACTTATAAATATTTAAGCGAAATTTAAAAATGTCTAAAATGGATTAAACTTAAACAAGACTTGCATAGCGGTCCACCTGACTTTTGTTTAGACCATGCTTTTATCCTTGACAAAACACGAACATGTGATGAAATATTTTTAAAAACTTTAATTGTTGAAGAAATTTTGTCTGAATTTTCGATCAATTCTGATCAGACCTTCCCAAAATAATGTGTTTTAGTGGCGTTCCTTCCCGTGTTATATTATTTCAAGGTCGGGTGCAATGTTCTTCAGACTGATAATGTAAAAAACTTGCTATGTTCAAGTCACAACCTCATACATCACTGGCGTCACGCACGTACATCTCATGTTCTCTATTTTTCTGAGGATGAATTGGGGGGGGGGGGGCTACAGGGAGCACTTGCTAACCGCCCCTCTCTCCCTCTCCCCACCCAAACAAAGTCTGATATGATAACATACGCGCATACACACCTCAATACAACTTTATACCCCTTCACTGTCTACTGAGAATGTAAAATAACGAAATAGGGTCTACTACACATTTCATCGCTTTATTGATTGTAACGGCTTTGGCTATATTTTGGTTATTTTATTACGTGTGTACATGGGTCTCTTAATTATTATGAAGACACTCAATGGAATTAATCTATAAAACTACCTATACAACTGACGTACCATCTCAAACATACATTATACTGTTCATTTCCGTATCGTAGTGCATGACAGTAATTCCAGGTTACACACTCCCAGTAAGCAAGAATTACCGGACATCTCTTCCATCAATTTGAGAGAACACATGTATGATTAATTAAGAAAGGTTACAAGAAGGTTACGTAAACTCAACTTAGTATGTGTAAATAATCTCGACATGAATGAGGTTTCCTTATAATGCAGATGTGTTTCAAGGACAACAACGAAACAATCCAATCCAAATTTTGATATAGTGCATTTTCCCTTCAGTAAGAAAGTGCTTCACAATTTGCTTCCTTACTTCAATAAGGACCGCTTAATAAGTCGCTCAAAAGTCTTCATTTTTTCCTTACGAACACATTGTGTTGTATTGTGTCAGTACAATTGTGAATGTCAGAAATAAAAAACATTGACTAAAACCCCCACCGCTCCCAATAAACCTCTCAACATGCATAAAACAAGTGGCGTATATAGCGAAGTTGCACTGGTATTGTGTCGGAGAGGGGCAACGTTATAGGAGGTGAATGAAATGCAAACGGACAAACCATCAATTCTTCCTTTCGTCCTATATCATGTCTTTCTCTTTATATTTTGTAATTTGTTGTTGCCAACCGATGGGGTGTTCAGACCTGTAGCCACGCCACAACAAACAACTATAATGATAGTGGTGTTTCCTGATAATTATGAAGAGGGAGGGGGCAAGTTAATCATCTATAAACCGGGGCCATTTTACACATGTGCTGCTATACAGTCATACCAGAAACCTATTGTAAGTTTATATTTTGTTTTTCAAACGAAGGGGGAAGGGGGACGTACGCCGGGTCATTGGGTCGTCACCTGTTACCTCACTGAATAATCTCAGGACTGGTGTCTGCAATTAGTCGACACCTCTAACAAAGAGGGTAGTTTAGAAACTGTTATGGCATCTGACACATTTTGTGATGTGGCAAATTTTGTGATTTTGATATTGATTTTGGGCGCCAGATTGTGCTAACGAAATAAAATGTAGAGGCCTATGAACTCGGTTTATCACCTGAATATGTAGGTTCTGATACCAAATAAACGGCGCTTGTTGCATCTTTTTTTTCACTAGAGAGCTCTTGTTTTACATGATTTATTTTTCAAAATTCTTTTATTTCAATAAAAACTATATCAATCTAGCAAAGTAAACTATTCTTGGGATCCCAACTTTTAATATCTTCGTGAATCACTATGTTAGTTTTTTTATACGCAGGCGTCCACTATCATATTTCTTTGTAGTTTTAGTCCAAGGATCGCTTTCAAAAGTCAATCCAATTATTCTGTGTATGCTCTTGATATTATTAAGACGTTCTAATATATCCTCTTTAATTGAAGTATCCATTTTCAATTCTATATCCTTGACATGTTAATTGAGTCACAAGGAAAGCCTAGTCCAATGACCTTTCGTGGACCTTCTCTTCTAGATGTCATCGAGAACAGAACTATCCTCTTCCATGTTATACCACATGGACTAGAAGATCAATGGCCGAATCGTCGAAGGTTGCCTAAACAATGGATTATTTGTGGTTGTGTCTAGACTACACAGGCACGACGCCATCAGCAAATGTTAATCTTGTAGAAGATGTATTAATGCGTTAGCACTGACCAAGTAACAAATCATTTCGTACCTTAAGCGGCCTCATCCTTTCCAAGCCATATGTATTATGTGTATTGAAAGATTGACTCTTTTTGTAAACAAAATACAAATTCTTGTTACCTCCATCCCATAAAAGAGAGAAAAAGAGAAAGAAACATCCTCTTTTTTAAAAACCATATAGAAACTGATTGGTTGCATTGTACATGTAAATCCATTTATGTCAAATGAATTTATGCTTGCATTACAAAAGAAAAGCAGTTGTCTTAATTTGTACTTGTTCCCACCAAACAGAGTTAATTATCATAATAGCAATCACTATAATCATTAAGTACAGATTTTGTCATTTGTGTAACTTATATTTTTAAGTGGGTTAGACATTCATAGAAATAGAACAACAGCTGCGATTGAATTATCCAACTTAAGCCAGTTTAATAAGTTCTAAAGTGTGTAATGAATAGGGTGAAAATATCATCATGCCTTTGAAATATTTTCGCTGTACCAGTCTGCCGCGTATTTTCCACGATGTGTCTTTAAGAGGGAGATGTATATGCCACGTCATTATGTCAGATATTCGTGTTCATTTCAAGACCTACATGGCTGTATACAAGGGCCCTGTCTAGTTCCAAACGAGAAACATGATCAGCTAATTCATGATATATAATTGCCATTGCCCTTTTCAACCGTGATGGATTATAGACGCATCTGCCAGTAATAAAACTCTTTCTAGAGTTAGATATCACTAGGCTGGGCACGCCTTAGAAATAACAGGCGCATGACAAGTGTCACAGACGATGGTATTATCTGAAGAATGACAGTTGCACAGGAGGGGTCCACCAAGAGGTATATCCTGTATATGAAGTGGAAAAATGGAACCTAAAACATATCAACAAATATAACAAACTCTTTGTATTGTACATATACACAATCAGTGATGGAAGGTACTCTGATATTTGTATAGAACTTCTTGAAAAGGTGCCCTAATACATGATTATCCTTAAGATTAATCACAAAGATGTTGTTACAGAAAATGCCTAATTACACCAAGATAATTCTCGGGTTTAGGAATTACATGAGAATGTGTAAATCACTATTTCTTTCATAACTTGAAAGCACTGCTCTTTGCAAATGTACTGCTGGGCAACGATTTCGATACAATCTGATGTAATAGATATTGTACAAGATACCCCGGGTAGCAACGAAAGCGGTCTAACTCTTAGATAAGACGTGTAGTTATGTTAGAAATTAGTTCGCTCATGTAATAATCCGAACCGAATTTATGGCCCCACAACGTTCGTAAGCGACGCCAAAGAAATATGTCAAGTGTTCCAGACTTCATCTCTACGTTCAACAAAAAAAGTAAAGACTTGGTTTATTGAGGATTCACAGAGCATGCTCGTCGCATCATTTTGTTTGTGTCATAAGGATATTCGGTCATTAAAATCTCGAAAGTCTGCCTATTACGTGAACATGTAATCTAAATAATGGTACATGAAGCGAAAATAGGAGCTCTGTAAGCTTTATTCTAGTTCAATTGCATACTGTGTTGTTAACAAAGGTACTATGGAAATATACTTTGTAAACGAATCGCATGCAGGGCCTATAAAGTTGACAATGCCAAACAGTAAGAAAGTAAAGTTTTGTTTAGGGTGTGGCCCTCATGCTCTTCCGCCGGTTATCAAATCAGCTGAAAACAAGAGAAGAAAAAAAATCTCAATACTAAAGATGACTGATCTATAGCTTCACTGTATTTCCCCCATTTTGAGGCATTCTATTAGTATTAGGATGTGGTGTAGACAGGATGGTACAAAACCCAAGGATGCACATCCCACAAAGACATCTTGGTGTCATTTATCTATCCTACATAATGACGATTAATGTCCTATACGTGACTCAAACTATCATCAACTGAGGCCATTCATTAGATGGTACTATACACTTTGAGCCAGTCAGCCTTATACCACGCCTTCGATATACAGTCACTGTCAAGGTCGGTTGTAAGACCCAGAAAACGTGTTTGTCTACCAGTCAAGCTCAAGTGGTATACAACGCGATCTTCCACCCGAACAATAGCAACACTTTAATTCAATATTCGGTATTTTAGAGCGATAGCAAAATGTTGAGGGTCATAAAGTTACCTAAACGGATTACCCATGCTGGCGTATATACACCAACATATCCTGTATTCCAGCAGCAATCTGAGTATTTCAAACCTTTATAGCCCCTCTAAAATGTTGGGAAACCCAACAATTTGATGGTAAAATTTCACTGAAATTGTATCATAATGTGAATTTTAAGAGGATGTCATTTAAGAAAAATTTCTGCAAGGATTTTTTAAAACAGATGTGTTTTGAAGTGGAATATCAATAACATAATACAAAATTTAGGATTTCTGCAAGCTTACAACAGAAAACCCAAATTATGTATTCATTTATCAATGTTTGTCTTCAAACACATTTTTTTTTTTTTTTTGGGGGGGGGGGAGATCTTTGCAGAATCGTGTCTTAAATGACATTTAAGTGAAATTTTGTCTTCAAATTTTTGGCGAATTTGGGGCTCCAAACACTTTATTATAGGGGCTTAGAGGTTATCCAAGAATACATAGCAAAATTTCAGTTTCTCAACGTTTTCAGTCATGTAAAGTAGTAAATAAATTGATTACATTTTCTTTAAAATGATAAACATAATTATAAAATATTAGTTTCAAAGCCCCATGAGAAAATGTAACTACACGAATTGTCTTTTAAATATTTTTATTCCCCAACTTTCTCAATTCAGTCTCTCTCTCTCTCTCTCTCTCTCTCTTCTTAATTCTCTCTCAATCTGAATTTCCTCTCTCTTACTCCTTTTCTTTCTCTTTCTCTCCTCTTTCTCTTTCTCCTCTTCTCTCCTTCATAGTCTCTGTTATGGTCATGAAAAGACGAAAATATCCAACATGTTAAAATTGTTACTTTATTTCGAATAATGATTAAGTCTGTCCCCGTTCAATGCTCCTACACCACACTCTAAGCCACATTCCGTAGAAGTCACATGTTGTAAAAGGTACATAATAACATCCACCATTGAAACGTTAAGTGTTACACAATTGGATTTCTATTTTGTTATCTATTTATTATTTTTTTCACTTTTATGAGGTTGCATGGCGAGAAAGAAAGATGGTCCATAGTTGTTTATGTTTTTCAGCTATCCGACTGCGCCCCACCCTCCCTCTCTCTCGTTCTCTCTCACTCACTCTCTCTCTCTTTCTCTATCTCTCTCTCATTCTTCCTTTCATCTTAATCTCATGTCTCTCTTTCTGTAGTAGTTTTATTGTATATTCTATTCGTCATGCCATGCGCATGACTGTTTACATGAATACTGTGAAACGCTGAAACATTTTCCTTTTTTTTTTCTTCAGGAATATAGTAGCCCACAGCATCATATTGCGTCGTTGCCTTTCACATGATAATGATAAAACATGTTTATCTGAAGAGGAAATGAAATATTAGATCAAGTGAATGTTGTAGAACAAACGTTGTTTTGTTGTTGTTGTTATTTTTGGTTTTGCTGTTGCTTGTTTGTGTTAGATTTATGCAATTACCTTCAGTACATCTGAAATTCTGGTTTCAAGATGACGTCATGCGACATGGGAGAGAAAAAACTGTATGCGCATGTCAATAAATTACAGAGGTGAAAACTATTAAAGAACGGGAGCTGAGATTCGGTATTAAATACTAGCCCATTTGAAATGGGGCACTTCAACAAAATTCTTTAGTGGTTAACTTCCGAATTTTAAATGGAATAAGAGTAATAAGCTCAAGATGATGGTCGGTTCGATGAGTTTGCATGATATATGCATGTATACTAGTGATGTATTTTTCACGATCTATATCACCGTATCCACATCAAATGAGATTAGAGTTTTCTTTCGATGAAACTTCGCTTGATAGATTGTCTTTGTTTACCCCAATCCGTGGAACTTTTATGACAGTATTTCGGTATTCTTTGAAGAACGTATCTAGACTTGGCCATGCACCGAAATCACCTACTTGGACATTGATAATCCCTGATTTGGAGACGATATAATACCCGCATGGTCATACATGCCTTTAATAAGTGAGAGCCGAGTAACATTGTAATTAATGTTGCGACGAAGATGGAGTGATAGAGAAAAATAGATGTAGAGATAGAATAGAGATAGACAGAAAGAGAGAGACAGAGAGACAGAGAGAGAGTGAAAGAGAGAAATACAGAGAAATAGAGCGTGAGAGAGAGAGAGGGACAGACAAAGAGGTGGAGAGAGACACACACAAAAAAAGAAATTTAAAACAAACCGAGAGTGTTTTTATTGGGGGGGGGGCAGGGTGCTCGGGAGTAAAAGAGAGGTAGAGAGGAAGGGGGAAAGAGTGAAGGGTGGAAAGCAGAAAAATAATAGATAGCTAGATAGTTAGATATATTGATAGGTCGATAGGTCGATAGATAGATAGATAAAAGGAGAGTAGAGGGAGGATGGGGAGAAGCAGGGGCGGCCCTCCCAGGGGGGCAGGGGGGGCACAGTGCCCCCCACTTTTTCAGATACCCCACGAGTGCCCCTTTTTACATAGGAAAAGTGCCCTTTTGTTTTGTAAGAAGTGCCCCTTTTACATAGGAAAAATGCCTGTTTTACTTTGACAAGTGCCCCTATTACTTAGTAAAAGTGCCCCTTCCCCCTTTTCACCTCTGACGAGTGCCCTTTTTATTTTTGACACGTGCCCCTTTTCCTTCGACATGTTCCCATTTTCCTTTGCAATAAGTGTCCATTTTCCATTCTCATGAATCTTGATATTATCTTGAATAAGTGCCCCTTTTAATCTCTAGTAAGTGCCTCTTCTGAGGTACGAGAAGTGCCCGTTTTCACTTTTGATAAGTGCCCCCTTCACCTCTGATAATTGCCCTATTCAAAACTGAGAGGTGCTTCTTTTACTTTGACAACTGCCCCTTTTTTTCCTTTGTAAGAAGTGCCCCTTCTCCTTTTAATAACTACCCCTTTTTAAAACTCGGATGAGCACACCTTTCATTTTAACATGTGCCCCTTTTATTTTCTAATAAGTTCCCTTTTTCCTTATGATAAGTGCCCCCATTAACAAGATAGAGCTCCTTCCCCTTCTCATAACTACCCCTTTCCCTTTCTAATAAGTGCCCATTTTCCTTATGATAAGTGCCCCCATTAAAAAGAAAGAGCTCTTTTCCCTTCTCATAACTGCCCCTATAAAAAAATCTGAACGTTGCTCCCTTTTCACTCGACAAATGCACATTTTCCTTTATTATAAGTGCCCTTTTTACATTTTCATAAGTGCCCCTTTTCATATCTGGTCAGTGCCCCTTTTCACCTCTGATAATTCCCCTTTTGATAACGATACGTGCCCCTTTTCCTTTCTAAATAGGGACTATCCCCTTTTCACCTCTTATAAACGCCCCTATCAAATGCTGATAGGTGTCCCTTTTCCGTCAACAAATGCCTATTTCCCATTTTCGTAAATGCCTCTTATTCATCACTGGTGAGTGCCTCTTTTCAGGTGAAAAAAAAAATGCCTCATTTTCACCTCTTATAATTATCCTTTGTACTTTGACACGTGCTCCTTTTCTTTTCTAATAAGACAGTGTATTATCCCTTTCGATAATTGTCCCCTTTTCATGTAATCATTAAACGTGCCCCTTATTAAAAGCGACTAAGAGAAATTTTCCCCAAAGTTCGCTTGCTGCGCTCGCTCGCATTTAAAGATGATATAATTATGTTACTTATCAGAGGTCTCTTCAGTCTTCCGTTATGAGAATGTTCTTATAACCCCTTTATGATTGGCTTTTCCCCTCTTATAAGATGTAATTTTTCGCACTGCGACCTCACAGATCTATAAAAAAAAAATTCGCTCGCTCGTAAATGCATGTTCAGACATCACACCCAACTGTAAAGTATGATGCTTAAGCGATATCTTGTATGATGTATGAATAGAAACAAATATTGAAATCATCCCTGATAATGTTATTACAATGTAGGGGTATATAACAATGTCTAAAAGATTGTATATTTTCGCTTTGAGATTTCCCACTGTAGGTGCCCTTTTTGTTGGTGCCCCCCCCCCAACTTTGGAAGTCGCTCGGCCGCCCCTGGGGAGAAGAAAGAGACAGAAAGAGATAGATAGTGAGACAAACACACACAAAGCTTAGGACATGACGAAGGTATGGCATAATGACTCCGAGTTATGAGGAAGGCGAAAGAAGGGTAATGGGAATTGTATTGATGCACCTCTAAGCTCGATAAATCATTACTAGTCCGTCCTTAGCTTTCAGATGATACAGAAAGGATAATCTTTTTCCATGGACCCTTTGGTTGATGAGCAAAGAGACAGCAGTATTAGCAAAGGAATCAGATTGATGAATGATGTTGGTTTATGATGTATTAATCAATCGGAATGTTGATATTGAGCATGCTATATATCCACTGCTCATTATGATAGTACAACCTCTTACCTCACTTTGTTGGGTCAATCATATTACATTGTGACGTCAATATTAGGGGATCAAGCCTTTATGAGTGGATTCCCATGTAGGCCATTTTTTCAATGTTTGAAAATCAAGCCAACATCAAATTTATTTAAAAAGCAGATATATGTTGGGCTCTTTCAAATACATAAATCATGAATTAAGAAATCCATGTGAATAATGATTAGCTTTCATAATTAGACTGCACCTTGAATATAAATGAAGGGGAAAAAACTGTGTAAATACTAGCATAAGGTCCTCAATATTGCCTTCAATAAAGAAGCAGAAAATGCATTGTTAGATTACGAATGAACTTTCCTCAGAATTTGGTTATTTCGTTTATCTCATGTTAAATTTTGCTGGATCACTTTATGAGGTCTTGGGTACCTTCCATTGAACATTTACTCTCGGAAAATTTCGTTGGCCCTCTCGGCAAACCGCACATATATAAATATGTTGGGGTTTTTTTGGTAAAGGGGGGATTGGAACCCTTCTCCATTCTTCAGAAGTGAAGTGTCCAGCAACACCCGACAAAGAGAGAGCGAGAGAGAGAGGGAGAGAGAGAAATAGCAAGAGAGCAAGAGAGAGACAGAGAGACAGAAAGACAGATATGATATTCACCGTGACAGAGGCAGAGTAGAGACAGAGAAACAAAAACACAACAAGACGTGACAACATAAATTTAAATATGTGGTCTGTTATCTATAGACTAGTTCAACTCGCATGAAATGATTTCCAATGATCCTAAATTGATAACTATACACGTGACTTGAAGAAGAAAAGTACATTACTATACATGAGATGGACATAAAGAGTGCATTGAATTCATTAACAGTCATATAATGTCTGCAACGATGTCTGAGCACTCGGTAGTTTATGATTCGTCAACATTGCCGTTTATGACTACAGTGAGTGCATGTTCTTTTTATCGGCCCGGGGGTCTTTCGCCTTTCCTTTGCGAATATGATAATCTTTCATTTAGTGAAAACAGTAATAGCATGAAAGAATTGGATAAAGTTATATTGTAATGAGTGAAAGGTTTAATTCAGTTCTGGCCTCGTCGTGAAATCCATTTAATTCACTTTTCATTTTCCACGATCCTCATTATAGTATATAGTAGAAATCATGTTAGTGCTAGCATGAACCTATACTACGAAGGTCCTTGTGGGATCTGTCATTATTTTAGTGCATGCACCAGGGAGGTGTGCTCCCTCAAGCATCCTAGATGTTCATGTAAGTCAGATATCATGAGTTTAATAAAGATTATTCAGTTGCAATATTTCTTAAAGACATGATTATGTATTTCTTTCTTGCAAAGTTAGTGTTTGATACGTTTTGTTCTTTAATATTGATAGTTTACTTCCCAAAACAATCCATGATTTTTAGATGGAGGATTAAGAGGAAACAGAGTTAATGGATGGCTTTCTACCATCTAGTGTGATTTTTTTCTCTACTCTCGTTGGTTGAAAAGCACAAACAAATTCTGGCAGGAGGTAACATACTTTAATATCGTTTGAATTATTAGAGGCATACTAAGGATTAAACCATCAACTACAACCAAGTAAAATCGGCAACTTTTCATGAATAGAACAACCTCAGTGAATCATTACTAATGGGGGGGGGGGATCTGTCCCAGAAGAAGCGGCAATGTAAGGGGGAAATGTTATCTACCGTTGTCTCTGTATTGATATTAATAAATTGATTCAGAACAACTGAATAAATACGCCATCAAACATCAACAATCTCTCCGAACAAATGTCAGCGACGAGTTCGCAAAAAATACCCGGGCAAAGCTGGGAAGATTAGATAGCAGACAGACTTTCCAGAAATTGTTTTCTCCTGGACCGTCTGATCCGTGTTCTCACCTTAGCCAACATGGCGGCCATCTTGGAAACACCCTTTGTTTTTATGACGTAGGTGCAGTGCCTCAGGTAAATATTTTACCTCACTCACTCGCTCACTCTCTCAGCGTTGTGATGGAATGTTTACGTGTTTCTGTTTTAAGGTGTATAGGGCGTGAAGAATTTTTGTCATTTTCCGTATTGACCCAAATTCAGCAAACTTTGCCGCAGGGGTTATTCATATCAACTGTATCATTCATATTGTGACCTTGATATCGTGTTTCTTTTACTGCCAAGTGCTTGAATTTCTTGTTGGTATAGGTGTCTACCAAATATCAACTATTTGAGAGTCGGGTTTTTTTAATAGAAACTTCGCTGACCTCGTACGTGCTTCCACACAGTATACTCTAGGGAATTAATAATGACTTCAAACGTTATTTGGCAAGAGGAAATGGTATGAAATGAATTTATCGACATTTTAGTCACGTTTACAGAAAAGAGCATAATTTGCCCTTGGGAATAAACTGCAGAGCTTACGGTGACATTGTTGTTTCATCCTCATTTTACAAAAAATAACCAGTTGAGTATTCGATCTAAGTTAGATATGAAGGTATATGATGAAATTTAATTCTTTCACCTCTGTGTCTAGTTTGTACAATGCACGAACATCATTTTCCTTTTTTTTTCACCCTTATTTCACACAAATTGATTTAGAAAATTATTTAGGCCTGAAATGAGGATAGCGTCAATGTCATAACCTATGATTTTTATTGTCATGACTTCACTTCTTGTAACTTTTAAACTGTTGATTTTGTTTAACAATTTTGTTCGTTGTTACCCAGTGGTACATATTTTTTTTGATATTCCATGAAGTCCTCAGACAAATCTTAAAAGTGTTGTTTTTTAGGCTTGCGACCCCTCCCCTGCCCCCGCCCCGCCCTCGGCATTTCCATTGGAAAAACTATACTTCGTTTTGTTACTGTCTACAGCTATAGAGGTGTCGTGGACGAGTGGTTATGTCACCGGACTGTGGATCACAAGGTCTGCGGTTCAAGTCCCATCGCGGCACTAATGTCCTTTGGCAAGACATTGATCTACATGTGCCACTCTCCACCCAGGTGTTAAATGGGTACCCGGTAGGATGCGAAAGCTAATGTGCTTAGATAAGCAAGTGTGCGCTTGTAAAATTGACGCCTGGCTGGAATGCTCCCCATGGAGTGGAGAATGTGCATACATTGTGTGCGGGTAAGCCTTGAATCCGACGACCGGGGTAATAGTATATATATCTGTAAGGCGCTTTGATAGGGCCCTCCTGAAAAGCGCCATATAAGAAATAGTTATTATTATTATTATACGCAGAGTACTAGATTAATAACCTTGTGTGAACGTCGTAAAATAAAACGCCGTGGGAGTAACTGGAGGTTTGAGCGTTGCATAGTTTGGAGAGGGGCGCCAGGAGACGATTGGAGACCCAAGAGGAAGGAAAATTTACCTCTTGGCTTTCACGTATCCTTTCCAATCGCACCTGCCCTCCTCCCCACCCTCATGAGATGAGCCAACCCTTTCTCACTCACCCTCGAATAGATGCATGTAGGGTATAATCTTACATCAACATCAGTTCCCACGTGAAAGGGCTCTAAAACAAAGCCTCCTTTAAGTCTTGTTGATGAAGATACCACATTTCGTCATCTTGGATGAGCCCAGTCCTATGTTTTCAGAGTTTTACTATTTCACTCGTCACCAGTCCAACAAATCACGGCTTCGCTTGTGTTGAAGGAGAGAGAGATAGAGGTGGCTCATTTTTCAAGGTTGGGCACCGAGTTAACCGGAATACTTTAGACGAGGTCCAGTGAACGATAAATGACCTTAAAAAGTTGGGCCTTTGCTTCAAGCTTTTATAGAAGCTATCTCGCCAAGCCTACATTTGATACAATCATTATAGTGGTCCAAATACTTCTGTATATTCACTCTCTTGTATAAGGAATAGGTCTATCAATAACTGAACTATGGCTACCTCATTGACTATTACACATCTTCAGTTCTTTTTCAAGAACATTGCCAATAATTACAATAAATACTAGGTAGCGTCATTGTTAAATCCTTTAAAATGTCTCTGTTATGTTTTGTTAGAAGATGTGAATTTTATTGTTTTTGTTAATGTTTTATTATTATTATTTATTTTAGAATATGAAACAACATTTAAACAAAGGATTGAAGTATTGCATTCATGCTTGGATAATGAACAAATTTAAGCAATGGTAATCCTGATGTTGTTGTCGTCGTTTGGCAGAATAAAAGGTAAAGTACCAGGGAATCTGTGACGTCATATCCACTCCAGCCGAGTTCTGATTTAGATTTGATAAGGACGGATACTACTTCTTTATAATAAATCCTGCCCAGGAGGAGGGGAATGGTGATCATTTCTAAGCAGCTCTGCATGGAGCTGGCACGCCGGAGTATTTATAAAGAAATGAGTCACGTCTGCAGTTCTCAAGTTATGCGGATGGTCCAAAATGATACAACAGTTGCTATGTACTTTCTTCTGTTAGATGATGTCTGTTAGATGATGTCTGTTAATGTGGTACGTAGTAAAAGAGTTACCCTACATGTAACGATTATATTCAAGTACGATTCCTTTCTTCATACACATTATCCCTTTTTAAATGAATGTCTATTTGGTGTAACATTTTGAGAAAAAGGATTTAAGTGTTCCATCGATCTACATTGCTCTTTGCATAATCTGTCTTGAGTGTATACAACAAGATAACCAGGCAAACACGCAGTTGCTGGCGCTTTGTCAAAATGTATCACGATCAAAATGATCTTCTCAATGAGCACAACTAACAAGTATTGCGATAATGGCTACATCCTTCCGTAAATCCCAATTGACCACTTTTAAAAAAAAAAGTATAAAATTGTTAAAATTCAGCCTTAGTCAGACTAGAGATACGACCAGTCGCCAACACCCGACGACAACTACTAATCAGGAGTTAGTTGTCTGAAGTCGCAGATAGGTTTTTGTCAGTCTTTGTAAGGTTGTCAATGGTTTCCGAAGCATTTTGGTCGTCTGGAGGTTTACGCTGCCGCATCGAAACCTTTTTGGCGACTAAGCTGGTCATGGAAAGGTTTTTCCTTCGTCTTCCAAGAATAGCTAACAGTTCTCATACTGATTGCCGACTGATCCTCAGTGGTTGCCGACTATTAATAGTTGTTATTTGGTTGAGAAAATGGTAGGCATTTGAGCTATGATGTACGATGTACTTTGTGCATTTTAGAATAATCACTGTCATAGTGATATAGTTGCTTCACCAACATATTTCGTTAGCCCTCTTAAAAAAAAATACATAGGCCGGTACATAAATGAATAATGATTTCATCAGCCATTGATCTCCGACCAGTTGTCTATTGTTGCCGATCAATAGACGAACAATTGCCAATCATTCGCAAATATTTCCACGAGCGGTCGACAATAGTTTACGAAATCTTTGATGTTTGGACATTTTTCTAAAGACATTTGGCAACCGATTGGCTACTGTTCTGCACCCTATCTGCATCTGATAAAAGTTTTGCATATTTTTTGACGATGGTCGCAGCTTTATTTGGTTGTCAGAAGTCGGCAAACGGTCTTACGCCTAAAGGCACCGGATTGACCCGATCCGCGGAGATCACAGGGGACATCCCCCATCCCCTCTTAAATGTGTCTATAATTATACTAAATAGTTCACTCTTTCTGGCCAAATCGTGCTCCCCTTCCCAAACTGAGACTTCTTTGGCTTGCTTGCTTGAAAGAGGTTGTGCCCCTGACAAAATCATAATCGATTTGTCATGCTCATTAAGAACCATGACACTAGATTCAGTTCGCATCAGGCTCAGGCTTCCATTACGTTTATTACACGTCGCTTATGTGTCTATGTTTCATGAATGGGCCTATGACAAAATCAACATTTTATCGGCTGCCCGCATGCTGGAAGGCCGTTTTGAGCTTTGTACAGGCATTGGCGGTAACGGCCGATTTGGTGTATGCATCATAGCTTTACTCCCCCATCGGACAAGGTCTGGTAACCTAGACAAATACCTGCTGTCAATCATCACAGCATGCATTACGGGATGGTGTCATATAGGACTCTACCTTTAACCTTTTCTATGCTAGTACATACGATCAAATGACAAGACATATCAAACCGACGACCGGTGAGGAGAAAGGCGTACTGGCCCGGGTCTGTCGGCGGCTAGACTTCTAGCAGCGTGGGCATCAACCGCCCGCATATACGTCATACCGCTGCACTCCTCCAATATGCTACATTTTTGTTTTCAACTTTTAATTGTCGCTTCTATACAACACGTGTACTTGGTAGAAACCTATTGAGGTAGTGCTACTGAAGACACAAAGCATGTCTAGTGGGAAAATTTGGAAATGAATAGTCAGTATTATCAGTACTGACCAGTATATAGTTAGTATATCCTGGTCAGTATATACTTAGTTTATCCTGGTCAGTATTAGGCGCTAATCAATAAATCGATTGATAAAATCGGTAAAGATATTATAACAGTGAAATTATGAAAATACGACTGGAATAAAATGTCCGCCATACTCATTATCTCTAGAACAGAGTCATTCTCTTTATAGCTATGAGGCCATCTTTTAAATTCATGATTTGCATTATTTGTTTAATTTATATACTGGCACTATAATTTGATATTTCTTTATATACGGGAAATAAGAAGAAGTCAAAACCAAGCAAAGACGAACATTCATGATTACCACATTTTTTAGCCTGTTGTAAATGGGTTTAAAAAGATTTTTTTTTAAAATAAACTTACATCGATCCCCACACAAGTAAAACAAACTTAAATGCAAAATAATTGTGTTATTCGATTTAAAAGTCGATGATCTTGAACGGAATATCCTTTCACATAAAATCCAGTGGTGCATTAACAAGGATATAAAGATACGTTTAATAAGTGGCTATTTGTTTACGATTACTTTGCACAATTACTTCGAACGTTGCAGACACCAGTCTCCTTTTTCAATAAGATTATCTTAACCAATACATGAAGTTCAAACAAGCATTCTCCGTGAACATCATCATGGCATTCTGGAAGCAGTTTGAAGCATAGCTGGATTAATATATAGTAACTTTATTAAGTCATATATACTAAGTGTGCCTTATTGAACGAGACAACCTTCAGGGTACATTCCTCGAATGCACATTGCAGAACAGGTGCAGAGCAAGTCATCGACACCATTCACATCCAATTACTAAACCCAATGTTAATATATCCCATTCTTTACGACACTGACCGGTTTTTATTTTGAATATGGTTTATCATTCTGAAAAAATAAACAAACATTTGAATATCCGTTATCGGTTACTGAAAAGAGCATTGTTGCCAACGACGTGGCAAAGATAGAATTACTAATATGCCTTCAATGTAAAGAAATATTACACAGAGTAGTTAATAATGTTTCGACTTATTAATATTATGACAAACTCAGTACTTTCAGAGTCAAAGCCCGATTTCAACGTTTTTCTTTCACCAATTCCTGTTGCATTTTTTTAATTTCTTAATTTTAGTTCACTTGTGTAGCTTTTGTCTAGCTTAGGTTATCTACGCAACTGTTTCACTAAAGGAGGTTAATTTATTATTTTATCACCCTTTTCCACTTTTTATGTAGTGGTGCAATTAATAATTGGAAGATCACCCTTGTCTTATCATCTTCGAGAATTCTAACACACCTAAGATTAAAATGATTTAGTCAGCATGTTCTAAAGATTATTTCTTCGAATCGTTTTGACAAACGTAACGACTTTTCATATCGGGGTCAAATGAATAAGGCTCAAGTCTTTTAGTATTGACATGAATAGTATTCTAATGTGAATTGGTCCTTTAGAACACTTTCATCAGGTCGGTAAGTTTGCCAGAAGACTCAACCAATCTAACAGAGTAACAGTCTATTTTTATGAAATGCCTCAGCATATTTAATATCCCATTATAGCCCCTTAGAAGCTGTTCTCTGCTTTAGAAGACCTTGGGGCTAGAAAGAATGAAGTATGAATTTCAAATTAGGGCTTGTGGAGGACAGATAAGTGTTATATTAGGAGCAGTGTTTACACATCTGCATGAGATCGAAGTTTAATGGTAATCGCTACCATGAGAAGGTGCGTACCGATGGATTAACAGGAATTCGTAATTGTTTTTAAAAAAAGATCGAGAGTATGTTATTCAAGGTGAACGATGTATGATTGAATAACTCTGTCAAGCTGAATAGCCGACATATATAGTTTTAAAAAATAAAGGCAATTGAAAATAAAGAAGATGTTGGAGAGAGTGTATCAAAAGTAATTTAATCAGTGAGTTGTATAATCATACATCAAGTTCTAAAATGAATGAACAAAGAAGATATTGATTATGAGATGTGCAAGGCCACGAAGTTTAGAGACAAAATTATATAAAAATTGCGTGAAAATGTAAGAGGAGACATGGAGAAAATGAAAGAGAAAGCCTATATTTTTTGGAACAATAAAACTGTTGATACCCCCTATTAAGTTATATGCTAAACATTTTGGTTGTGACAGAATAGTAAAGGTATGTTTAATTAAAGAAGCTTGATGTTCATTTGTAGTGATGGCGATATTTTATTATCCACATTATAAAATCGATTTTCATTAAAGGCACAAAATCCCGCAGGGAGGGGTTGAGATGTACATACTACGACGATAGGGGAAAACTATGTCTATGTTCTTGAAAGCGGACTAACTTTAGTACTGGTTTAATCCCTAACCAAGTAAGACATGTTAGTGTGCTGATTTATAGAGCGTCATTTGTTAAGCTCTTCCTCCTAAAACTACTAATCGAAAATATGTTATCATAATTATAATCAATTTCTCATTTAAATTAGGATCGTAATACAACAACCTTTAACCATTTCATTACAGCACTTGAGTTTTCTTTACAGTAGAGAGATAATAACATGCGTCACTCCATATAATCACTGGGCTAATTCAAGCTAAATTCATCCTTTAGTCTCTCAAGAAGACATGCCTTATTCCATACTGGAATATGATGTATATTACCTGAACGTATTTTCTTTAAAATAATTTATCAACGTAAATCCGTTTTACGTGATGGTCGTAATTGCCAAGGACTTTCTTGGTGCCAAAACGAAAAAACAAAAAACAGATATCTGAAGGAATGCTCTTTACATAGTTTAGTCTGATTCATAACTGCGAAGGGCTAAAAGAATAAGGGATTTTTTTTTGTGACCATTAATTTCTATGACATTAAAGCGGAACTGATATTTCCATACGAAAGGGTATTAAATACTGACATTCTTAAGGAAGCCATAATCAGAACTAGGCTAAATATATATATATATATATATATATATATATGCATACGAATGTAATCTATTAAGCAAATAGGTTTCATATAAATTGACGAACGACTGTGCATCGTTCTAATACAGGTAAGCTCAGGTATGTCAAGCAACGTGCATCTTTAATCACATGTGATGTAATAATGAAAAAAATAGATACTAACTTCATATCAGAGTTAGATAAGCTTGGCAACCGATAATCGTAACAGTTCTCCAGTATGAATGATTGAATATTGCAAGGGAATGGTTTCTTATTATATTAGTGTGTTCTGGGCCCCGTTTAATAAAGACTTGCGATTGATTGCAATCATCGCAACTTAAAATTAATTGTAACTCCTATCTCTTAAATATACTGTTGCGATTAATTTTTAAGTTGTGATTCATTTGAATCGATCGTAACTCTTTATAATACAGGGCCTTGTACCTACGTCAGATCACCGAGCCTCGTTAGGTTTCAAAACTGTGTGGATATCGACGACATCCAATATGCTTTTGGCTTTATAGACCATACAGTCAATCTGATATATAAAATGAATCTAGTGATTCTTCAATTACGCGAGTCATAATTTCATTACCCTTTCCAATATCGCTGCAGGCTAATTTCCATAGAGTAAGGGGGTTGTTTATTCCTTTGAACTGGTAGGAGTGTCTCTAGGGGATCACCATGGGTCAGTAGGCCTTGGCTGAATTATTTTCTCAGCAAAATGTTGGAGTTAAATCTACCCGACATAATAGGGATAATGGGGTCCTCAACGGGACGTCACATGATTAATCACAGGAGCGTAAAATCGGACGCATCGACCTCCTAATTGTCTATCACAAAGTACAGAGAAAGACTCCTTCACGTGTTCAAGTCACATTTAATGTCGTTCCTTACGAGTCTCATTTTACTTTCAAGCTTACTCAAGGTCCATTCTTAAGAAACCAACTGTTTTTTAAATGATGATTCTTGCTTGGTATTGGTGCCAGACCAACTATTGGGTGAGAAATTACCCAACATCAGGATAACTATTGTGTCCAATCAATCTTGGGCGAACTTGATGCCTATTTTATCAATACTTTAGAACTATATTTTTTCCCATATGCAGCACTTTTTTTTCTTCTTCAAATTGTGCTCGTTATTGGACGAAAGTAGAGCATGAAAGATGGTGAGGCACATAAACTCCTGTTTTTGGTATTTTCAATACTGTGTAATCCTCGATTGTCGCCCACACATTAATATGAGGTGTGCACACATTTTTCCCTCACAATCGTATACACAATACAAACATTTTCCGTTCACCACATAACAGTGTGCGCAATTTCAACTCACCACAGTACA
>BEXV01000181.1:252771-265937 GCA_003118195.1 Hemicentrotus pulcherrimus | reverse complement strand
AAAGGTCATGGGGTTCCTGACTGACCTAAAGGTTTATAATCATCATTGCAGCATGAGCTAAATCCAGGATTTTTTTTCAAAGTCTAAGACAAAGTTACCGGATCCCTTTAAGGATAAGTGTTATGATGTTCCTTTCTAACATAATAGCAGGACTCATTCAAATTCTTTACTCTCAAGCCCCTTCTTATCTCTCATGCGCCATTGCTTCACATAAACTGACTTCTTTCCAAATCAACAGATTTTGACGTTTTTTAATGTTATTTTGAAATTGATATGATGCAATGTTAGTGTGTATCTGTGTCATGCATCTGTGCGGATTGAGAGTTGTTCAGGATCCTTCCAGCTATCTGCGTTGTTGATTGATGTAATTGGCGTCATACTACACAATACGCTTTCTCAATCAACCGGACAGCAAAACTCCGTACTCATCACCGCAAGAAAAAATTAGTTTTACGATTGATTGATTTCGGGGTTGCTTGCCGCCCCCTTGGCAAAACGCATCATGAGACAGCATAAAATATACATTATTTGGAGGTAATTAGCCCGAAAAATTGGCTACGAAAATAGCGCTGAACTAATGAGGCAGAAAAAGAAGCTGATGGATGTGATGATGGCTTGACGCATGATAACGCTGTGTGCGATCCACTGTTGATCTTATATGGATTATCTTAAGGGCAAAGTATAATAAGGCGTTGTGGTTATGGATCACCATGTTATTGGGTTTAAGGTAATCATGATGCTATGATTCAATTTGGATGAAGTTTGAAAAAGAGCATAAGTGTGGTGGATCTTGTATTGATGATTATGCTTTACAGATGATAATTATAATGCAGGCCAGCCCTGTAGAGTTCATGATGCAAGAAAGACAATATCCATCCCATCTAATAAATATGAAATCATACATCATAGACAGATGTTGTGGTAGAACACGAATGTATGATGGGGGGCTGCTAAAGACATGAACGAGAAAAGTACATTCAATTTAATTTGTCAATCGCTAGAAAAGGAGTTCAACGAGGTTTTACCAAGATAAGCAATGATCATCATACATTACATCTTAAAATACTGATACAGTCTTGATGACATGAAATGTTATTGATATCGCTGTTTGAACTTAAAGACTATTAGTATGCTCGTCTGCTGGCAGTATTGTAAACAACGTAACGGACTGAACATTGACTTGATTGCAGAGGCTTTGCATTAAGTTTTCAATTACGGCCACAATTAAAATGCCTCTTGCGGAATGAATGTGTATGTGAGAGAGAAAAGGAGAGGAGAAAAGAGGGAAAGATAGAGAGAGAGAGAATGCGAAAGCAAAGGGATGGGGAGTGAAAAATTGGTATTATGCTGAAAAGAAATGAGGGGGGGGCAGAGCGAGAAGGAGAGGGCGATAACGTGTCGGTGAAAGAGATGGCGGGTAAGAGAGAATGGTTTAGGGAAAAGAAACAAGGGAAATATTACTAATGACAAGGGAATTAACACGATAGAGGCATATAGATGGATAAACTATGCGAAAAGAGCGGTGTAGTTTGCAACTGTGCTCTAATAAGAAAAGAGAGGCAGAGGCAGAGAGAGGGAGAGAGAGGGAGAGAGAGAGAGAGAGAGAGAGAGAGAAAGAAGGATAGAGAGAGAGAGAGAGAGAGGGACANGGGGGGGGGGTAGTGAGAAGTATAATGGCCATTCATAACCTCATATTAAGTGAGCAGTGAAGCAAGATGGACAGAAAATCCGGGTATTACTACAACTATAACTAGGACATTAACATTGATTGTTTCGCTTTGGTTTGAAAATGTATATCATCTTGTCTCTTTATTATTCACATAGTTGCATTAAATGAGAAATGAATTTAATCGAACACCCTGTTGAAACTTAGATTTAAAAAAAAAATCTTTTTTGAAAATGACATGATCATGTTTATGCAATTAAATTTAATGAGACTAAGGTTTACCGATTTCGGTTGACGAAAATAATCCCTGTAAACGATAAACTATCCGTTCACGATACAAAAGACCTCTTGAATTATCACTAAACATCTACGAATCCATAACACTGTATTTTCCAAACACGTTCTTTTACCGAGCTATATGATTCAGTTTGCCTTGAATAACATCGTATGAAAAGAGTATCAACCCAAGTCCGCCCTTCACATTTCAATTCTCAAGCGAACGAATAGCCAAGGACGCGCTCTCATGAAACAGACTCCACTTTAGATGGCGTGTCGGAAGTTTAAAGTGCCCTTATTGTTTTCTCAAATCCCAAACGACTGTTCGAAAGAGTTATTTATTTGGTTTCTTTGATAAACAGCTATATCAAGTGCAAGCTGACTGCTCTCTATTTTCTTCTGTTAAAGAGTACCAAGCAAAAGATAAATAATTAATTATTCTATTTTATTTACTACATGAAAATACAGTTTTAACTAAACATGTTCGACACCACTTCGAACATGATGCCTTGGTCACGTTGTAAAGCAATATTAGATTACATATTTAGCTTCATATTCATCCAGTTTCTACTTTAAAGTCGCTGTTAAAATTTCATATCTTAAATATCCATTCATGTCAGCTGCTTGTGTTGAAAAGTGTGTCGAAGAAAAGAAACTAGAGCATTTACTCCTGGCCAATAAATTTTTATGAGTACATGGCAAAGTAATTGCCATGGAAACCATGAGTTATCTACTGATGATATGAACACATTAAAATTCGAATGAAGCAACAGAGACAGCCAACGACGATAAAGTAAGAAACTTGACGTGTATAGAGATCTAATTATTCAAATGTTTGTAGGTCGGCATTGAGTGCATTGATGATACTCTTATCAATAAACCGAAATATCATGCATGCCAGGTGAACCTTGTATATACCAGATAGAGTGAGCTGGAGTGACCAGTTACATCATGATTGACAAAGTGTAATTTCTTGATAAGAGATACCATACTTTGGGCGGTCATGGATACCGGTGCCTGGGATAGTCAGGGTAATACTCCCAGTTCAGGATGTGTAGTATTTATCTTATACCTTAGCGCTTTCTTTGGTGATCTCAATGCTTTCAAGAATTGCATGTGCCTCGCCACATTCTTCCGCAAAACAAAGTCGATAAGTTTGTAGCCTTGCTATAATTACTCAAACTCCAAACAACTGTTCAAAAGATACATTTATTTTGTTTCTTTGATAAACAGCTAGATATTAAGTGCAAGTTCATTTCAAATGGAAGTAACATAAATGACCTATCCCACCCATCTCACCTAGTATTTCCTTCTCATGACTCCATACTAAAAAGGTAGTACTACCAGAGTCAGGCATTTTTTTTCTTTTTTTTAATGAAATCATGAATTTTTAGTCTTATTTTAGCATATCACACATGTCATCATATTTGGAAAGAGGATAATGATAAAATTATGTTTACGCACGGAAGCCTAATCAGCAGCAATGTTGTTCTTCTTGAGGGCCCTGCAGTAATCATACCCCAGCCACGTGCACATTTACACCTTGGTTAAAGGTAAAGAACAGTATTGGAAACGCCCCAATTTCAAAAAATGAAATGGAAGCTCTCATTACCCATCATGTGAAAGAATATGTTTTGACTAATACATGATGATAAAAAATTTGCCGGGAAACCGACTACTAATTCATACATTTGGTAAATTTGTTTCTCTCATGGTCTGTGAGCGATATAGAGTAGTCCCATATACATCTTTCTGTGTATAGTGCTTGTAACTTTACAAAGAATGGGCCAAATTTCTTGTCATTTCGATGATTCCAGAACCTTGCAGATGCTAGATGATCAACCTTTTCTGATCGATTCCACAACGTTTCTTTCACAATGCAGTCGCATTACCATAACTGGTCTTTACCTTTAAGAGTGGCATGTGTGGAGGAATGTCTCTTGAAAGTTTGTTAGTACCGGGCTAGGATTCGAACCCTCAGCCCTTTGACTAAGAGTCTAATGAATGAACCCTTTATACCACGACACGTCCCAGTGACACTGCAGAGAATATGAAATTCGTTTACTCTCTTCTTTTTCATATTTTACTATTTTTTTTACAAATTGAGTTTGACAGCAAAGTGAAGGTAACGTGTCAACAAACTACGACCTACGGTTTTTATACCAACCGATTCAGAAATGATGATTGTTGAAAATTCGTCTGTATTGTTTGTTTTTGTATTTAAATACTTTTCCATTCAAATACTGGTTGATACGCCCGAGTCGGGAGGAGAGACAATTAACCGGAGAAAATTGTTTTGATCAATTATTCGAAAATTAAATTGATCTGTATAAGACTGTAATCCGCATTGGAAGTCTGGTGTATACATGTACTTGTTTTAGTCTTGGCAATACATAGATCATTTTTTCATCGACTTATTGCTTTCAAGAGGGTTTATACAGCAGTATGTTCAGATTAATTCTCGAAGGTATTGGGCAAACTTTCCTTTGACACCTTGAAGATTTTGAATAGATAATTTATTATAAAATATAATATAAATATATATATATGGCAATAAATTATCATGAACGAAATGGTCAACAAAAAAAGATTGAATGAGTTACTGTAAAATTTACTTACCGATCGTGCTTAGAACGGTGAGAGAGAATAACATTGACCCAAAGAAGGACCATTTCTCCCCGTTATCTAGATACTCCATGAAAACGATAGATTTGGAGGTGTAATTCTTTTGTTTTTCGGACAATGTGCTGATGGCCTTAGCAGTCCAGTTCCTCATGTTTACTGTGTTAGTTTCATGAAAAAGACCATCAAAAAATTCTTCCATCTCTTCTTTGATTTCTTTTCTTAAATTTGCTTCGTGTCCCATCTCGATTTTTCTGAATGCAATGGCTCCTAAGAGTAGGTATGCACAAAGCATGGCCGTCAGGCCTACATAGGAGAAAAGAAACTGGATGAAGGCTCGAAAGTAATGGCAGCATTGTTCACCGGCGCTTGGACGGTCGATGATGTCGACTCGACCTTCCTCGATGTCGAGGAGGGTCGGACTATTACCCGACGCTTGAAGACGACTTTCCATGGTTGGCAATGATCACGGTCAAATATCCAAACTGTTTCGACGATTTCACCCACCTCAAAAAAGCGTCTCCTATCATGTCATACCGGGCGATTCATAACATCGTTTCCTCATCTTTGCCTTCTTGGAGCAACTAAGACAAGAGAACACCTTTGTCAGTCGATACTTGCTTCTGATAACGCATATAATTCTATGTGAGCTCTCTATACCAATGCTAAGGATAACACAGAGAGAGATGTATTCTATAAATTTATATTAATTATATTATCTAGCTCGACATGCGCTGCTCGAACATGTTCGTGTTATCAACATCGTCGGCTAGGCCATTCTCTTGAAACTTCAGAGAGGCTCATCTGAAGTAAAAGAAAACAAGAATTCCTATATGACGAGATAGAGAACCAATGCTTCAATCACATACAAGTCAACACCCATTATATAGATGTTCTGCTCTATGAACATAATTAATATCCTTATTGAACCGACTGCAACGTTGATAATTTCATTTTAAGATAATGAAGGAGAATATACTCTAGTCACACATATTTTTCGCCCAAACCGTCATAACTGCTTCACTAAAAGTGTCCAACCACTCTTCACCTTGTGAAACGAAGGCAAAGAAATTCAGAAACATCTTCGTTGAGAAGTGATTGTAAACACGCGAACGTCCAATATATTTGTTCTCGTTCGCCTGCTCATGAAAAACGATGTTGAATGTTTAACACTAAAATACCTATGGTTAAAATGAGAGTAAAAGTATTCCTCTGTTTAGTTGATCCGTTTTTAGGATTTCCCAGTTGAAGTGTACAGCAAAACTAACATTAGTAGACTAGTAGTCTAATCCAGATTAAAACCAATCGATTTGAGTTGTTAAAATCCAATTATCTCGAAATGAAATGACCAGGATTGGGTCACACGTCTCAAAAAAGTTTTCCTCCACTCGAAAATGTGCTCTTTTCACCTGGCTACTACACGAGAACACGGTTTGACACTGCTCCCTCTCTCTGCCTCATAATGGAACAGCACGATTAAGATGACGATGCATAGACTTTGACAAGGAAATGCAGCTGCACTTTATACTGCAATAACTATTTTCCCGCCAGTGCAATTTCGTCCCCTTCACCTCTGCTTTCTTCTTGATGTTTTTCTCCTCCCTCTCCTGAGAGGATGAGATGATGGTCGATGTGAGATGGCAGTGGGTATTATGAAAGGTGTGATAAAACCCTTGGTGCTAGTTAGGCGCTCGCTCCGCGGTGAGCTTCATTCATCCAGGCTCGCTCTAGCTAGCCAACTTGAGTTAAGCCCACTCATTGGACAAACTGCCTTGCTACCACTAGGTATACAGACGACCATAGGATTCCAGCTGGATGATGGCGCCAGCAACTCGCACAGGAACAACTTGAACGGTGGTGGTGATGAAGAACCGTGCGTACAAGCTTTCTACCACCACCCTTATAATAAAGCGCTATTGTGTAGAGAAACGGAAATGAAGGGAAAGGGATTGAGAGTAACTGAGAAATAGAAAGAATGAGGTAAATAGAAGGAGAGGTAGAGAGAAGGGAGTTGTAAAATGGAGAAAGAAAGAGAGAGTAATAATAAATGAGAAAAAAGCAAAAGAAAAATAGAGTAAAATAAAATTGTGTACGTGATGGTGCCTTTAATCATAACAAATGTAGTTAGAATGCATGAATTTCTTTGGGTGCAGTGTAATTTGCCGTATGTATATTATAATCACGAAGAACACAGAATTACGATATTGTATGATAACATGATAAAATATAGTGTACAAAATACGGATCTCAGCACAACACTTTTGAGGAACACTACTATAGACAGAACCCACAATTTAAACTGTCCACGATCTCTTTACTGGAAAAAGAACACTACTACTACTACTACTAATAATAATAATTCTACTACTACTAAACTAATACTATTTTTACTACTGCTGCTTTAACTACTTCTACTGCTAATGCTGCTACTACTACTATTCTACTATACTATTTCTTCTTCTGCTACTATTAGTAGTATTAATATTTCTAATACTTCTGCTACAACAACAACTTCCACTAATGCTGCTATTAATACCTCAGTATTCTGATTCAAATTACACTTCCTATGGTTAAACAATAAGGAGAAAAATCATATTGACATAAAACAATATACCGATTGCCACACTTTCTTTTTATAAATCTATGTTTTTTATAAGGCCCTCACACAATATCATTTAAAGAAGTTAAATGATGAGTCTTTAAAGGAGAGTGAGAAAGCAAAATACTCTTTTTTTTTTTGTTCAATCATGTTGTAATGTTTATCTATACAAGAAGAGGGAGTACTTTAAACCAATACTGAACAGGGCAAAGTGCATGCATGCTAACCTATTGCCCTTTTAACATATTTATAAATATCATTTGATTTACAGCGGGGTTTGTGGTGTGAGAGTGAACGCTGAAATCATATTTAAGGGCAGAGTAATTTCATTATGTGTCGCCATAACATCTTGCGAGTGAAATGTTTCCATTTCCAATGGCGTAAAGGTTGACAGCACTTGGCTACTACACTGTAACACCTCGTCTGTCAGAACACCGCATAAATTATGGTAATTACGTCAGAAGTGGGAACATCTTCAATATTAGATTCAGATCATATTATTATCAAATATAATAATGCTTTCAATTGAATGTTTAAAGGCTATACATAAACAGGAATTCGAATTGACTCAAGGACATTTTATAGAGATGATGCATTTATGTTTTTCGTAATTTCTGTGTAATTCAGTGTGAGGGTGAACGTACATAAATTATAAACTGTATAGAGGAACTAATTAATCAAGTGATGATAACTAGGAAAGGTGACTAATCATACTTTTAATTACGTTTTCATAATACAGAGAAAGAATTAGAAGAGTAATAGTGGAAAGAAAGGAGGGCAAAGACATAAATTGTGTCGGTGCGTGTGTGTGTTTGTGTGTGTTTGTTGGTGTTTGTGTGCGTGTGTGCGCGTGTGTTCTTTTGTGTTTGAGTTTGTGTGTGAGTGCGTGAGAGAAAGAGATACAGGCAATAAACAGGGGAAGAGGATGAAGCAGTGGAGGAGAGTGAGAGAGAGAGAGAGAGAGAGAGAGAGAAAGAGATGCATGTACATAATATAGAAAGCGGTAGGTGGGGGAAGCGAATGGGGAATAGTATATAGAGAGAGACTGAGATAAAGATAAAGAGAACGAGAGATGGGGAAAGAGAGATGGGGATGTACAATGAAAGGAAAACAAAAAGAACAACTAAATCAAAGAAATCAGATCAATCAGCTAAATTAAAATTTCACTCCATTTATTCAGAAAAGAAAATTACATACCTTAGTTTTCTCCCATCATGACTTGTATTGATGATATTATTATTGGCCTTTGGAATCTAACTTAAAGGAGTTTGGTGTTCGAAACTAAAACATCCGGGGAACCTGGTGACGTATGCATTGAGATTGAGTGGAAAATAAGAGAGATGGGAAAAAGAGAAGGTAAGGACGAAGCGGTGGAGGAGAGAGAGAGAGAGAGAGAGTATTTGCTATCAAATTCGTTTAGAGCTGTGGAGTGAACAAATGAAATCAGATCTGCTAGTTCGATTAGCGGGGCAAAGATAAACCCATTAGTTTTGTCTATTCTGATCTGTACAGAACTAATGTCATATCAGGACCTTCTCCAGGGAAGGCACAATGACGTCACAAATCAAAATTCATATATCGTTTTCTCCTTTCAAAAAATTCCATTGCGCTTTTTCGTCTTTACCTATATAGAAAAGATGCATGTTCATATTGCTCAAAGTTCCATTAGTTAGTTCCCATTTTATAATGTGCCAAATTCAGCATTTTAGTATTTGTGCTCCAAATGAATAGAATAATTTAATGCTTATTTCAATGTTCAGCAAGAGAGGTCGTCCAATTAAAGTACAGAAAGTGCGAGGGGGTATGGAATGGACAGAGGAAAATGGGATATAGAGGTGGACGATAAATAGGAAAGGGGAATGTAAAATAGCAGGGGTAAACACCGTAAAGAGGAAGGATTTTCTTAAAAGCTCCCTTTTCAAAATCTTGGTCAGAAAAGGAGACCCCGTTCCTTCTAAATCCCCATGGCTCTGCTCAACGCAGGCATGTAGTGAGGATAAACCATGGATGTAATCGGTACAAAACGATCACCTCTTCTTGGTATGCGTCATCTTCCAAAAGGTGTTGACTCAAATTGTCTGCACATGTGCCCATGAATTCCCGCCAAATCTATTCCATAGCAGATTGTGCCTGTCTTCGATGTAGCCTCCTGGGTATAGCTATTAGACTGCGGTATCAATTTTACTTTTTTTCTGATTCCTGCAGTAATCGATACTCTTGTATAAATCTGTGACACTCATATGGATTCGCTGGGTATCTCAAAATCCTCAATCATTATATTTGTCTATTACTTTTAATGAAATCTTTGAAATGGCCTCGTCGCTAAACTTATTCATTATGCCACGGAGAAAACGGGATTCTGCGACAGGAGGGGGCGGGGCTCTTATTCCTAAAAAAGGAAATTACTGTCTATTTTTTCGGCAGCATAATTGGTATCCCTAAACAACATCTATGACAAGCACCAGACAAGTGGTTTATGGTAGGTAGCAAAGGTATGGATATTTAGTTTTACTATCCTGGCTCCGCGAATGCTAGGAAATAGAAAACGAATGCAAGCGTTTTGTGTTTTAATTTCAAACTGTTCTAAAATAAATATGTTCCCGGTCATGTGATGAAGGTGACACCCTCGGGTATTAACGGCACATCCTAAGCTCTTTCAAGTCGGTTTACTTGACAGAGATATTCTAAGAATGTAAGCTGATATGACAAGGTTCAATCAAGGGGCGTATCCAGTCGTTTAAACCAGGCGTAGCCTCCTCAAACTTTAAGGCTCTGGAAAGATCAAAATGATAATAATAATAATACCGGTTTCTTATATACATGTAGCACCATCAACATATCAAAGTGCTTACAGTATAACTATTACCCCGGTCTCTGGATTCAGATACTAGTCACAACATTATAGTACACATTCTCCACTCCCTGGAGATAATTCCACGACCTTTGCATTTCAATCAAGACAGTGATCAAACTCCTCGACTACGACATCTCTCAATGGATAATGCACCATTGCGGGGTCGCTTTTGAAAAACCAATGCAAATTAATTATGAAGTAATTTCAGTATTTTGTGTTTTTCACATTGGAAGGAAACAAATACGTGTTTTTATACCCAGTGCATTTCTCGGGGCAAGGCCATTTTGACACCTCCTTCCCGATTGAACATTAATTTTTGTAGTAATTATATTTCTGTGACAATATCCATTTCTCATGTACCTCGTTTTGACAAAACTGGAGCGTGAATAAGATTGGTTGAAATCGATCCTACGTGGGGATCACTTTTTAGGGGCTCTCGATCTTACACCCAGCCGCTATAGTTAGGCTGACAACTTTGTGGTGTTTTTTTTTTCTTTTAATGTCTTGGATGGTCTATAGAAAATCCAAAAGGGGTCAAATTTTATGGATAAAATGAGGTGACATTTTAGTACGCCATAATGGGCTGTATGCTTTCTTATCAGATTATTTGACCTTCTCTCTCTCTACTAATGGTAAACGTAGGTCCAATACATCTCCATCTGAATCTCCTTCCCAGCTCCCCTTCCTTATAGTTTGTCTGCCTCCCCCCCCCCCACACAAACAAACACAAAAAACACCTTTTCTCTCATTCTCTCTCTCTCTCTCTCTCTCTCTCTCTCTCTCTCTCTCTCTCTCTCTCTCTTTCTTGCACACACACACCTATCCCCCACTCTCTCGGTCTATCATTATCATCTTTCCTCTTCCATTTCCATCACAACGCACTGCTTGCAAAAAAGATCGCGAAAATCACTTAGCATTTACAAAAAGGACAAGGAATCTTTTACAGTACACGGTCATTTTGTTTGAAAAATTGTTTATAAAGAATATCCTATAATTATTCTTTCATATTTCGTTCCCTGGTTGTTATGTGATTGGTTGTTATGTTATTGATGTGCATATAATTATATCACACCTTGTATATCCATTTATAATATGATAATGTTGGACTCTTTCAAAAACGATCAGATCGTAATTATTGTCTGCAAGCACAGACCCTATATTATGTGATAATAACTTGTACACAGCTTATCTTTGCCAGTCTCTAGTCATGTCGGGAGCAGCACTAGTTCAAAACCTATTGAGTGCGGTAGTATATCGTGCACTCGCCATAGTCTTAAAGTTCAAACCATACTCTGACGCTTTACGACGGGCAAGTGTTGATGATTACAAACTAATCTCATGCTAGGAAGGCAAAGTGGGGTATTGCTTCTATGTATTACATGACTTGATCGCAAGATGGCACTATTTCTGGAAACCCTTGTCTTAATGTTGACTCTTTCCCTCTGCTCACACAATCTGTGCAATATGGTTTCGATGGGCTTCTGTCGCATGCAAGGCCTTATCTTTTTTCTTTTTTTATTGTAAGACTCTATGTTAACTACAAAGTTCAAAAGGATTGGATAATGAAATTTCAAATCTGCATTACCATTGATTGTGTTAGAATAAACAACTTTGAACAATGGGCTAAGGATTTCGAGAAATTAAAGTTTCAAATTTATCGGTGCTCCTGATACATACATAATACATACATATTGATATTATAGCGCCTTTACATAACATGCTCAAGGCGCTTTACATAACAAAATAAAAACAGAATAGTGATATACTCTCCAAGTGCATTACACTCTTTAAAAATAACAATTACAAAGAAAATAAAATGAGTTTTTAAATTTCTCTTAAATGATGCGACTACCGAATAGGGACTACCGCCATCCAAGGGTAGCTGCGACCATGAAGATCTCGGAATATGCAGTTCTAATAATATAAATGTAAAACGGGAATAGAAAATTCGTCGAGTTTTAGTCAAGAAACATTGTTTTTAAGCTATAGTAATATCAATCTTGGGAGGGAGCTATACAACATAAAGAGTTTATTGTTTACAATTTCATCACTTTAGACTCGATTTCAACCCCTACAACGATTCCTGAATATTGCAAAATTATGCTTCCAATATGTTCATTTGAACCAAATTCATGACCCCATACCAAAACTTTGATCACCTTCAACTTTAACTTGAATGTTGAGTTTCCCGGGTGTTGCCCCCCCCCCCCTTCTCGTCGTCGTATCTTCTGCCCGTAGGGTGTCATGTGGCATGGAATAAACAAACCTAATTTCACACTTCAAGACTTAAAAAACGATCTTTAGAGGTGGATCCGAATTACATGCAAAAATCAAGTTACACAATTTTATTTTTCACAAAGATTATTGGCTGTAATTTGGATGACTGTTACATCAATGAAACAAATACGAGTCACGTAATACTGCAATATTTAGGAGGTATACAAAGAACTAAGTAGCCTATGTAATAGTATATAGCAAAATATTGCAATAAATACGAGTTACAAAATACTGAAAATAAAGTACGAGTTAAAAAATACTGGAAAATGTATTGGTTAAACTATATGAATTTTGTTTTAAAAATCTTCAAACCCCTGATTAATTTTACATAATTCATCTTTCTTAACTTACCTAATGCTTTACACTGCCCCCCTACCGGAGAATTGTCTTTTGTTTGATGACTGAATCATAATTTCTCTTTAAATCTGATTTGTTATTTTCACTGATAAGAGGGCAGATATTGAATGGCATTTTGTTTTTTGTTTTTTCTCTTTGCCTCTTAGAGGTGTTTATTCAATATTCAAACAATAACATAATTTTGCATACAATTTAGCAAATCAATGGAACATCAATGATACACAAAATATTTATTCAAATGTAACTAAATCAAATATAACTAAGCAAGTTCGCAGGAAATTTCATATTTTGTACTTTCAAATGTTCGTTTATTTCTATTCTGTTAGTCGTTTCTCTTTTAAATAAATAAAGCAAACCCAAATTCCTATTATCATACCCATACTTATTACGAAAGATAATCATTTTATAAATCGACCAAAAAGCAATCGTCATTATCAAATCGATTTCGGTTTGCAAATTCATTTTGAGTAATAAAACAATATCTATCTCTATTTTAAGATTGAAAGCGCGTAAAA
>BEXV01000181.1:207179-251948 GCA_003118195.1 Hemicentrotus pulcherrimus | reverse complement strand
ATGTGAAAGATATGTGGAGACTTTGAATACTTACGAGAGGTAAAAGTCTCTCGTAACTTTATGAGAGACTTTTGACTTAAGAGAGACTTTTATGTGTAGACTTTGCTTTATGAAACGAAAAGTCTCTCATAACTAAAGTCTCTCATAAGTAGGACACTTAAGAGAGACTTTGGGGTTTATGTCTAGACATAAATTCTCTATGAAACACCCCCCAGGACTAAAATGCTACAGAGACATTGCGCGTGCGTGCACCTGCGATAAAAATATAATTTGAAGCGCGCGTTAAATTTGGTTCGCGGAAAAAATCACCGAGGACCGCGACCGGACTCGAGCTCGACTAAGAAGTTCTGACAAAGCGAGATTGATCTTCGATATGGAGAAGCATCAACTGGAAGATCGATTTAAAGGAATCCTTTGCTCTGCTGGAAGCCAATTGAAGGGTAAATGGAGCCAAGTTAAGCACTCGAGTGTTGACAACTCGATGCCAGGATGGAAAGATGGCAACCTTCACATTGCAGAGTCCCATACATCCACATTTGTGCTGGTTGTAGAGTACAGGAATGCAGCCATGAAAACATTCCCGGTAAGTGTCCTATGGCTAGACAGAAATAACCATCTGATTTAGGTCATTTCTTTAATAAAACTGACATTTGTTGACATTCCCCAATATAGATGGTAACCCAGAGATCTCGTACCATCTAGTTAAACGTAGAGCCAGCGATGAACATCTTTTCGTTCACGACATTTTCTCCCCGATTTTTTTTAGACTTTCACCTGTTCACTTGGATCTAGATCTAGACCTAGATGATTGATAGATCTAGAGTCTATTTAGATCTAATTTTCTGATTTCTAAATCAGATGTAAATTAGGTTGGTAGATCTAGACCTATGTCATTTGTCCTTATTACAGTTAACTTAATATTAAATGAAAATTTAAGGACTTAGACTAGATCTACATGAATTATCCAATTTGTATCTCAGAACTGTGAAACGGTGTGTTCATGCACTCGAACATAGAGCTATGAGTATGAGTATGACCCGGCGGCCGATATATTTCCGGGTCAGCCTACCAAAATATAGCCAATGACCAATCAGAGCACTCCTTTCGTGGGAGTACGTTGGTCAAGCCGGGCTGACTCGTACATAGACAGAAATAACCATCTGATTTGGGTCATTTCTTTAATAAAACTGACATTTGTTGTCATTCCAATACAGATCGATGGTAACCTAGGCTAGGGATCTCGTACCGTGTGGGTGGCTATGTACACATTTTCGTCCTCGGACATTTTCTCCCCGATTTTTTTTATTTAGATCTAATTTTCTGATTTCTAAATCAGATGTAAATTAGGTTGGTATATATATACCTCCTAATTACAGTTTTCAAAATTTGTTAACCTATTATAGAATGTAAAATATACGGACTTACTTATTATGAGTTATCCAATTTTATCCCAGAGCCGCGAAGCAGTACGTTCATGCATTTGAACTACAGAGCTTTATGACCCGGCGGCCGATATATTTCCGGGTCAACCTACCAAAACATAGCTAATCGCCAATCAGAGCACTCGTTCCGTGGGAGTGCGTTGGTCAAGCCGGGTTGACTCGTACGTAGCTACGGTAGCTATTGGACGTTCGAAAAGAAAAAATGAATATTCATCAACTAAAACCAAGACGGATAATGTTGACGAGACTTTCTCGGATTAATCATTAATTTAGGATCTAAATGAGCAAGCCATCGTAAGTCAAATAAGCTATATAGACCTCTATATGTTATTTTTAATTTTTATTATAATTGCAGCAGTTATGAGGATGTAAAGAGTGAAAATCTTGTTGCATATCTCATTCATCGCGGTCCTGCCGAACCGAACTGTTTCGGTTCCGTACAGTCCTGATAGGTCATACTTCAGTCTCTATAATCGGAGGTCTATTGGAGCCAGACGTAGTCTCAGTGGAACATTTGACGATTAGAGAGACTGAAGTTTTTTGTCTAACTCGTACATAGCTACGGTAGCTATTGGACGTTTGAAAAGAAAAAATGAATATTCATCAACTAAAACCAAGACGGATAATGTTGATGACAAGACTTTCTTGGATTAATCATTAATTTAGGATCTAAATGAGCAAGCTACCGAAAGTCAAATTAGCTATATATATGTTATTTTTAATTTTTATCATAATTGTTGTAATATTGCAGCAGTTATGCATTGCGGTCTAGTCGAACCGAACCATTTGTTCCGTACAGTCCCGATAGGGCATACTTCAGTCTCTATAATCGGAGGTCTAGTGGAGCCAGACGTAGTCTCAGTGGAACAACCGACGATTAGAGAGACTGAAGTTTTTGGTCTAGCCAATGGCCTGCGCCTATTCACTCAACATTCTCAAGGATAGTATGTTGTTTGTGTAAATGTGTTTTTTTTTTTTAAAGAGATATTTAGATTCTCAACACTTTGAAACACCACTGTACAAAAGTGAAACACAATGCACACCAGAGTTCACTCAAAATCGGCATGTAGAAACGTCTAGATCTATCTAGATCTATGCCTAGAGTAGTAGAGAAATGAATTATGAATTAATAACTAGACTAGACCTAGATCTAGATTCTAGAGTCTAAGTCATGTCTCATGATTACTTGATAGGGAGGCCAATACCAAAATCTAACATGTTAGTTACTCATTTTGCAATGTTAGAACTACATTGTAGATCTAGACTAGTTTTAAAAGAAAGCAATTATCTTAACTACACCTAGATCTAAGACAACTCGCCCATCTGTCGACTCCAAAAATGTCATTAAAAGGGAGATATTTTGATCCAAAGTTGGGGATTCCTTCTACTCTAATCCGTCCGTGTCCGTAAGAGCCTTGATTCCTTGACAAACTTAAATTTCATGGTCAATAATTTACGTTCTTGATTAGACTGAAGACAGGCCCGACTGAATAGGCATGTCGTTGCCGGGACAAAGTCCAAAATGACATTTAAACTTTGAGCAAAAGTACAGTCACTCGTCAGCGGCTAGACTTGAATCAGTCGCACAAACTAACACGGACAAGCCGCAATCCTGAAATCGAGCCATGGAGGGACAAAACAGAGAGAGAGAGATAGAGAGAGAGAGAGCCAACGGTGATTGCAGTTAATATCAAACCCCAAAACTTATTAACAATTACCGTAGATAAGAGTTAATATTCTAATAACTTTATTTCCTCATGAATAAAGATTTCAGAATCCATCTTGCAGTGAACACAATCCGGAATCTTCTAGTATAGTACTGCAACATCTCTCTCTCTTGCTATACGTAACACTAACCATGAGTCATGCACTAACACATCTTCCAATCATGACTTCCCATCCCAACTTCTCAATTGGAGTATAGAAGGGCTGCGACGAGTAGTCGAATGCTTGAGTACCCGCACTGTTGACAACTCGGCCGTAGTATCACTAGTATGGTGGTGGCAAAAAAAAAAAAAAAAAAAAAAATTGCCATTACCATACTACAACCTTAAAAATATCCCAGGTCTGTCTCTGAAAACTCACACAATTTTACTTTGAGTTGAAGTTGAAGGCGCCGATTTAATAATAATAATAATAATAGTAAACAATGCTGTTTTAAAAACCAAAGATGATTTTACCTCCGAGTCCAAACAGAAATCTGGACATTTGGTCCCTGTTTAATGGGAGTGTCGTGGTCGAGTGGTTTAAGGCACTTGACTTGGAGATGTGAAGGTCGAGGGTTCGAATCCCGACACGGCACTAATATCCTTTGGCAAGATATTAACCTGCAGTTGCTACTTTCCACCCAGGTGTTAAATGGGTACCCAGTAGGATGCGACCTTCATTGTTGGTCAAACAGTTTTTGAGCGTCATGTAACGCCTGGCTGGAATGCTCCCCAGGGAGTGGAGATTGTGCACACATTGTGTGCGGGCAAGCACTGAATCCAAAGACGGAGGTAATAGTATATTTGTAAAGCGCTTAGAGACATTTGTATTAAGCGCTATATAAAAAAAAATCATAAAAAAATTAAAATATAAAAATATAGTTTCTGAGAGATGAGTTGACAGAGATTGAGACTGTGTGAGACTATGCTACATATCAGATCACTACGGATCAGAGCTCATACATACATTCATATCATTGTATCGTAATTACATGTACCTCTATTCTAAGCCTTAAAATGAGGTCACTTTCCACAGTTTTTCCTCTCATTTAGAGATGGCTGTAGCTATAGTTTTCCCGATAGTGCCTTCAGTGCCAGCCCTGGGAAGGCTGGACTATTAAACTAGGGCAATAGTAGTACTTTGGAGGCATCTTGAGCATGCCTGGGATGACTATGTTCACAATTCACATGTAGTTTTTATTAATATTATTATTATTATTATTATTGTCATTGCTGTATATGTGCCCTCTTACTGGCAATCATGTCATCACTGATCATTATATTTTCGTATCATTGCAGTTGAATGTGAAGAGTACAACGTACATACCCAGTAACAAGACACGAGCAGTGATCTCACTCAAGGATGGTACATTAGTAAATATCATGCAAGCATCCGCTCCTGCCTTAGAGAAGATGATGGATACTATCGATGCTTTAGGCAGAAAAGGTACATATACAGTATATATGTGAAACCCATTGTAGAGCTCAGAATTAAAATAAATTACATTTTCTCCAAAGTAATATTAAAATTTAAGGGTTTTCTACAATATTGTATTCAATATTGTGTTTTTTTTTTTTGTCTACTGAGTCTAAAACCATTCAGCAGGATAACTTCCTCCAAAAATTGAGTTTATATTTGATTATAATAAATGTATTGATGATGATAATGATATTAATAATGATAACAATAATAATAATAATATTCATAGTAATAATAATCATAGTAATAATGAAACCAAAGGGGAAAGAATCCCCCCCCCCTCTTACTCCCCTTTGCATGCATGCCACAATATGTTATTTGGTTTATTGCATCCAAGCTTTCATGGCTTTGTGGCATAAATTCTTTCAGTATCAATGTCATACATTTTGATCGACAGTTAGTGTGCACGAATTGCCACGCTATTCAGAGCCAAAATGGACATTTCCCTTAGTATACAAGATGCAGAATTAGCAAGCCATGAACATGTGATTAGTTCATTCTAAGACTGTGTAAGGCATTGATATGACACTTTGTGGGCTTATTCATTATCAGCTAAATGTATACTTCGGGTTTAAGAATTTTTAATGTCATTCCATGGCAGAGATTGGAGGATGGTGGGGNGGGGGGGGGGGGAGGGGGAAGTTGGATTTAGCCCCTCTCTGGCTGAAAGTATACCAAACCCTCCCGAACTTTTAAGGATTAAATAAACACATTTAAAGTTGTTCTGGTAACATTAATAAATTTACAGCAACTTAACAATGACTAAGTCTAGGGTATTTATTGAACATGATTGATAAATTCTTTTGTGTATGTGTGTGTGTGTGTATGAAGGCAAGACCTGTGGGAATGCCTCTCAGTCATGCAATGTATCTCAGATTGACAAGACATCTCCACCTTGGGTCAAGACTCTGATTTCACCTCAGAAGACCAAAACCTCTCGAGAGCAACCTTTGGTAAGTTCATACATTCAGTTATTTTCCACAACAATAACAGTACAATTAAAAATGTTCAAATGAGTTAAACAATAATACACAACGTGTCAATAAATTAGAATTGCATTGTTGATGTAAAAGGAAATTGAAAAAGAATGGAATAGGAATAAACATTTTAATTGTGGAGGGAGCCAACAGGAAGACAGTAAAATAGTCGTAGTGCATTGGCACTCAAGTCAAACTACAGTGCCATCAAGTTCATGTAATTGTAGTATAATGTTATTATCTTATTTCTGTCTCTAGACACCAGGTCAGATTAGGTCTCGTGATCGGGAGGAATTCACGAGTGTGAGGACACCAACTTCACTTCAGAAGCCTTTTTCTCCGTGGAAAACCAGCAAACGCAAGACCCCTGATGATGAAATTCCAGAAGAAGCTGATGGAGATGATGCTGAAAACTTAGGAGTGTCAATGCTTTTCTCTGATCAGACGGATAAGGAGAATAGATACACACCTAGCAGGTGAGTTGTTACTCTGCTAATTAATATCATGACATCATCATCTTTCATCGCAATAGAATCATGATATATATTAAAGGTAATTCAAAGTTTTGGTATGGGGTCATGAATTTGGCTCAAATGAACATATTGGAAGCATATGCAATCCTACACTATTCAGTGATCTTTGTCGCGGTTGAAATCGAGGCCGAAGTTATGAAATGGGAAATAATTAACTTTCTTAGTTGTATAGCTCCTTCTCAAGGCCAAGATATTAATTAAGCTATAAAACAATGTTTCTTGACTAAAATCGACCGATTAGCTATTCCCGTTCGGAAATTATATATCTCAACTACATATTATGAGATTTTCATGGTCGCAGCTACTAATGTATGGCCGTAGTCGCTTTTTGAAATTTGTCAAAATATACTAGGAGCACCGGTAAATGTTTATATTCAATTTTTCTCGAAAGCAGAAGTGTTTTAGTGGCTAAATTTTCTTGTGCTTATAATACATCCACAGGGGCAACCAAATATATAATTGGGTGGATATATACTATCCACCCAATTTTCAAAATCCCAAAACTTTGTATTACCTTTAATGTGCATCATTAAAGTGACACAATTTGGTCATTTTAAATTAGTTTATCAATATAATTATTTTATCTGTTAAGAAAATGTATTAATGACTGTTTATAACCTGTTCTGTGTCTTGTGTTTCTGTTCATTCCAAAGAGGAGACAGGCAGGGTGTGCTGCAGAAGAGAATCAAATCCGGTGGCTCTATATTCCTGGATTCATTTGAGGAGAAGCAGAAAGGAATGGGTGAAAACAAGAGAAAGGGTAATGCCCTTTGATTGTATGACCAAGCTTAGTATATGTGCATAATATATTCTTTGAATTTGAAGAAGTAGCTATGATAGTAAGAAAAACTGTAGCATAAGAAAGAGTTAGTGATGAACTGGCAGGCTTTCCATTATTAAACATCGTGCCATTCTTTCCCCAAATTTATTTCCTCAGGATTTTGTTTTGTTTTTTGTAGCATATGATTTGATCAAATATTTGTTTTTATAAAAGGCCTGTTATCATCCATGATGATAATTGTTGTTTTGTTGACTATTCTACTCACAAGTTGCTTATTCCATTCTTGCAAGAGCAATAGCTCTTGACAGAGGAAATATTTAGAGCTGATATCTTGATGTTTGAAACCAGCCCGGAACTCAAACATGCAAGGCAAAACAAAGTGTAGTGATAGGATTTACCTACAGTTGCTGATGAAATGTCATTTTCTGTCCAGGTCCCAACACAGCCATGGCTGTATCTCATAACTTCTACTCCCGAGGCAGACAAATGTCAAGTTATGGAGCAAGTGACCTGTTCTCTAGGTAATAAATATTCATAAATCCAAATATTTGATTCATTTTCATTAGGGCAAGTCCAAGGTTTTTGGTCTTCATTACACTTCGAATTTGGTGTGGTCTAAGTTTTTAGAAGCTATTAATTAATACAATTATTAAATGTACTAAAATCTCAGATTTTGTCAGTAATGTATGGGACAAATACCATGCACTTGCCGATTAGTTGAAGAAAACTTACATTTATATAAACCACAACAATATGTCATCAGCCTAAACGGCCCCAAAGGCTTCTATTTGATGTAGATAACATATAAGATATTCTTGTTCCTCTATGGACAAAATAATTATTTGTAGAATTTGACATTCATTATTTTCCAAGACTGCTCACCTGTATGAGCCAACAGTACAGTATACATGCAATGTAATTTAATTGCTAGATTGTATTGAGATCAGTTCCTCTGTTAGAGATCTCAACATTTACAATAACTCCATGGTGTTTTGATATCAGATTGAGATTTTTGAATAATCAATAAGTCTTAGTAATATCCGAAATATCTTGATGAGTGTAGGGTGGTGATGATTGATGTGTTGGTAATAAATACAACAACATCTGTCATAATGGGTTACTACTTTTGAAATGCTGTACATTTATCACTTTGAAAACTGCCGCCTTACTCCCAGTTCTTTCTCCTTTCTACCTGTGCTTTTATGTAATACTTTTTTAAATACAGAGCTTGATAAGTTTCAAACTACTTGGCATCTCATTGATTGATTGATGTGAAATGTGATTTATTTCAGAACTCCCAGTGTAAGCAGCTCCCAGTCTGAAGAGCCAAGCAAGAAATCAACACCTGGCTTTCTAGTCTCAAGGTCAACAAAAGTCCCAAGGCCAGTGTTTAGCTTGAAAACCTGGAACAAACCGAGTGGGCTGGAGTCGTCTCAAAAGAGCTTACAGGGGTGAGCAACCACATACCCTTAAGATGTTTCCTTTTAAATCTTTCTAATAAAAATGATGATAGCCTCTTGTTTGGTAATTAGCACTCATATCTGCCTTTAAGATGCTCCAATAGTCCTCATACTTTCGCACACAGTATCCAAGAAATCAATTTATTTTCACCCTTAAGATGTTTTTTTTAATAGATCTATCTAATAATAATGATGATGGCCTCTTGTTTAGTATTTAGCACTCATATCTGCCTTCAAGATGCTCCAATATTCCTCATACTTTCGCACACAGTATCCAAGAAATCAATTCATTTCACCTGGGAAGAGAATTGACCGGCTTCTTGATTGGCAGTTAGTTTTAAATTGTCGGGTATTCATGTTATTACATTACTTGAAGATCATAGCCAAGACCTAACATTGAGAAAGTCACAATTTCCATGTTTATTTGATAGAATTATATTATCTAATTGCTCCGACAAAAAAAATAAATATATATATCTCTACGTAGATGAGCAACCAGCAGACCTTTTCATTTTGAGGGACTCTGATGATTAAGGATCAATTCCTGAGCAAAAAGCGTTAATGCATCAACTTGGTTTCAGAGCCTGTACCACTGCTATATAGCAATGAGACATTGCTTCTCTATTTCATATGACAATATCCAAATATCTATTTTGATTGGATCTGTTTGTACTCCTCAATTTCATTCAGGTTCTCTAACCTTGGAAACACCTGTTACATGAATGCCATCCTGCAGTCATTGCTTGGGTTGCAGTGCTTTATCCAGGATCTACAATATCCACCTCTCATCAGAGCTCTGCCTAAATCGAGTCTATACAGGTAAATTACGGCAGGATGAATCATACATTTGTCATTTTATGTGTCTATTCTCCACCACTTGACCATTCAAACCTTTCTTCGCCCTAGCTAACACAGTTTGAAGGGTATTTATGATTCATCTGCATATTGGCCAGCTGGGGCTGGGACAGTTAAGCTTTTTCAACTTTAGTTGATTAAATCCTTTTTACAGTTTTTAAAAGCATCTTGAAGTATGGAATCTGATGAAGTGTAGATGTTTGAGACATTAGAGGATATATCCATCCATTGCTTATCTCTCTCTACCTTTTTCTTCATTGTTGTGTTAATGTCTCCTTTCAACCTCTGCCCTCCCCCGCCCCCTCTCTCTCTTTCTCCTTCTCTTTCTCTTTCTCTCTCTTTCCCTCCCCTTAATTTCTCTTTATCTCTCTTTTTATCTGTTTCTTTTGATATCCCTATGTTGTTTTTCACTTTTGTCTCAATGTTTTAAATTCCCATCTGTTTTGTTTATATTTAAGGGTTCTGGCATGGTTACTGTACGCCAAGCAGAACAACAAGGGAAGCACTGAGATTGAGCATCGCCTTCAGAGCGTCAAAGCTGCCATCTCAGCAACAGCTACTAGATTCTCAGGCTTCATGCAACATGTAAGATAACAAGAAAGCATGTGTTTACTCGTAAGAAAGCGGCCAGGGGAATGAGAGCTTTAAGTCCTCTTCTAGGGACTTGGAAATGATCAACATGGTTTTGCATCTGGAACCTCTTTGTTATAAGACCACTGTTCTACCAGTTAGCCATCATGTCTACATGATACACCTGTTCACCCAAGAAAGCTATTGAAAGCCCAAGGCACACCGAACAATTTACAGCAATCTAATTTTTTGAAGAGGTTGCAATATCTTTAGATTTCAAATATGTAAACTTGTAAAGTCACCCTTATTGCAGCTTTCAAAATTGAATCTTCAGCCAGATCGTACAGTGTGTGAAGGGGCTTGAACTCAAAATGAATCAATAAATCTGAATAGCTGTATGGCCGCTATTTGCCTCTGTCTTATGGGCAGACCATTAGAAATGGCCATGCCATTAAGCCTTTGAAAATTCTAACTGATCAAATATTACAAACCACTTCTTCACCTCATATTCAATTTCTCTGATTGATTTCTAGGATGCTCATGAGTTTCTGTGTCAGTGCCTTGATCAGCTGAAAGAAGATGTAGAGAAGGTGAATAATCCAAAGCCAGGCAAAGAAGTCCCCTCCAAAGAGGTGCAGGAGGCTGTGTCCCCTCCCAGCCAAGTGGTACCTTCCAATCAGTCAGAGGACAAAGCCAAGTTTACATGTGCTGTCAGTCAAAACTTTGAACTGGAAGTGGAACATTCCATTCTCTGTCAGGAGTGTGGAGAGGAGGTCAGCAAGAAAGAGACATTTAATGATCTCTCACTTGACCTGCCAAGAACGAAGTAAGTGCTCAAATTAAAACAGTAAAATAACACTAAAATGTTTGAAAGATACTTGACAAAATGACATTTTAGTAAAATTCTTACATTTTCTTTCTTTTTATCATCTGTAAATTGATTTATACATCCATGTAGTATATTAAGACTTTACTCATCAATTGATGGCAAAGTCATATCACAGTATGTATTTTTCAATCATTATAAAATTTGGTATTCATAAGGCCCCCCCCCCCCCACCCCCTAAAATAGAATAAAAAATATTTTTGTAAAGATTTATATCATTGTAGTTGATGAATGTGATATAACGTAATGAACATATGCGCAAAAACTGCCTACGTCTCATATGTACTGTATGTACACTTTCCAAAATGTAGCTTTCGATTTTGTTTTGGTCAATAATAAGCTAAAACACGACATGACGGAAGACATTCATCTGCGGTTCCTTTGGGTATGCATGTATGAGGTTTATATCATTATGGTTAGACATCATGCATTGTGGGAGTGGTATTTACACATATATCCATGATTTCAACTTGTTGTACATGATTGTGATTGAGCCTACTCTGATTAGTGCAAGATGAAAAGATTCAGTATTTCAGAAGGGTTTATCCAGTTTTCTTTATGCTACCAGGACTAAAGATTATCTTTAACTATTTAAGTGATTCTTTGTTTTTCTTTGTTTCTCCTCTCGCTCTCTCTCTCTCTCTCTCTCTCCCTCTCACCACAGTGAAGCCTTTTCTCTGCAGACAGCGCTAGATAGTTTCTGTGCATCTGAGAAGCTGGACTATGCATGTGCAAAGTGTGACTGCAAAGAAGCCACGGTGTGTCACAAATTCACCAAACTTCCAAGGTACCCTCTCTTGTAGCATCTTGCTACATGCATTCTTTAGAGGAATGTCATTCATTGATTCTAAAAGAAATATTTTAATCATAATGAATTTAAAGATTGTTTGTTGTATTAGTGCAAAGATTTTAATTTTTGCAGTATTGAAAACCATCAAACTTGATCTAGTTTAAGATCTCTTTTGTTTTATTCCTTAAAGGGAGTGGGTAGTCAGTTTCCATGAGCAGAAGGCCGTAATTCGCTGACACCAGACTTGGTGGAAATACTATTAATGGGAGTACAAATCTGCACACAGCAAACCCGTTGGCCAGTCAAGAACTACCCCCTAGTCTCTCGGAGCATGCTCGGACATTCTTCGGGCGAAGGAAAAGCAAAGCATTACATAAGGTCTAATGGTCGTAAAACTCGAGGCTTACCCTGGTGATTGACAACACCTGTTATTGGGTAAACACCCGAACAGTGTCAAATTCCCCATGAAAGCTGACTTCTATGTGACTTTAATTGTGTATTCAAAATGTGACATTGAATTTATGATCATAAGAATTTTATTAAGGCATTTTATTGATAGCCTTTAGGTGCTGATTTTGTGTGTGACCTTATTGATTGTCCACGTGATTTTGAATTGAATTGAATTTTGCATCTTTTTTACAGGGTTCTCATCCTTCATCTGAAACGCTACACATACGACTCAGATGCTTCTGTAGACAGCAAGCTGAGGCTGAGTGTAGTCATCCCACGCTTCCTCACATTGGCCTTCCATACCACCGAGAACACAGCTCCACCACCTCCAAGGTCTAACCACACACCAGCCATTCATGTGTAAGTACTCACAGCCAGGCTCCTGGAGGCTTTCCAAAGCCATGGGGAAATTAATTCTTCTGGAAGTCATGGAGAGCCTTGGAAAATGAAGGGAAAAAATCTCCCAAAGTCATGGGATTTGATCATGGGTATGGGTTATGTGTGACTATGCCTGCCTCCCAATTGTATGGCTGTGTGGGAAGGAGGAAGCCATTACAAACATGAAATAAATATATCAATGCTTTGTATTTGCTACTTGGATGCTGCAACCCATACCAAAATGGTACTTACCTGGTCATGGCAAAAGGCTCAAATGGATCATGGAAAGACGTATAATATGGTTCTCTAATTTCTGTGGGAGCCCTGTCCTTGAGTATCACCCCGTGAATAACTAGCCATGGGCAACCATCCCCAGGAGATCGTTGCCTGGGGGTAGGTTTGTAGCTGTCAAGAGGTGATAGTCTTTGGGATACCGTATTTGCCGGTGATAACGCCGCACCCTTGTATAGGCCGCACCCCCGATTTTGACCTTTAAAAAAAAGATAAATAATAATTGGGGATTGAAGCCGGCGCCTTAGACCGCGCGACTATCCTGCACCGATGCCTAGGCTTGCATTTCTTTAGTAATTTATACATTCAAATGGATTGAAAACGGCGACTTCGCGTGCTGGATGCGTTAAACGGCCCCTTATTTTACTTTTGCAATACATTGGCACGAACTTTGATCAAGATCTATCGGCAGATGTTGTTTTTGGAAGATTATATGCGTCTTCATGTCAACAATGCAAGGTAAAATTGTCGGTAAGATGTGTGGAAATGTCCTGTTCCATAGTGGTATAGTTATTGTTCCATTCGTAGTCCCATATGTGCAAATTTGTGCTGGTTTGGCTTGATTTTTTATTTTTTTTACTCTGTTGCCGTATATACGCCGCACCCCGACTTTTTGATTTTTTCTCTCCCAAAAATACTGCGGCGTTTACACCGGCAAATACGGTAGTTCTAGAATAATAGCTTTAGGGTATAAAGATATTCACAGTTACTCCATTTAATATGTTAGAAAGTTAACTACTATTCTATCTCGTATATATGAGGTTTGACCATAGATTTGTTGGTAATCACAAATCATTCTCAAGAGAAATCTCTAGCTGTGATAAGAAGCACATCAATCATGTTCAAAGGGACTCTTGGAAAAGCATTGAGCAATGATAAACTAAACAGTAGTAGTATTACTGCTGTGATATTGAAGAAACTGAGTCATATATTGATATGTTTTTCTCTTGAGAACCATAAGTGTGTAAACTCTTATTCTTTTACAGAAAGGTAATGTACCTCCTGGCTCTCAGCAGACATTAGGGACTTGTAGATTTGCGTGGACTGATACGTGTGACGTCCATTCAAGGCAGTGCATTAAAAGGACGTCGACTGTAGCAATCCCCATTGTCTTCGTGCGAATCTAAAAGTCCCTTTTAACACAATGAGAATTGACCTGCCACTTATCAAGTCCAGCATTGATATAGATACCTCCTGCATCCCGTGCTGATAGAGTTCAGTATAATGAGGCGAATTCTATACGATCACTGCCAGCTTGTCCATTAAACTATTCACAAATTTGCTGCATCCACAAAATATTATATAGAAGTCCAACATTAACTACAAGTGGGAAAATTACTTCAACTTTAAAAGATTCATAACTTAATGTTTGCCCACGTTGGCTGAAATTTAACCAATTTATTTCTCACATTTTGTATATCCACTCGGTTAAATTGTATGAGAGGCTGGTTGGCCCTCAAGATTATACATTTCTTATTCCTTTATCTTTTTTAAAAATGTATATTTGCAGTCCCTTGTCTCCACTTCGTGATAACATCGGGACACCGTTCAACCATAGTAGCCCTGATGAGAAAGGAGATGGTGGTAGTATCAGAAAGAAGCTAGACTATGAAAGCAACAGGTTAGTATCATTGACCCTCCAAGTGCCATAGATGGTTAGGAACACACAACAGAGGTGTTGTGTTCGACTGGACAGTCGATCACAAGGTCTGTGGTTCGAGTCCCGCCGCGGCACTAATGTCCTTTGGCAAGACATTGATCTTCATTTGCCGTTCTCCACCCAGGTGTTAAGTGGGTACCTGGTAGGATGCGAAAGCCAATGTAGTATGCTTAGCTATTTGTGCCTAGTAGCTCTTGCTGGAATGCTCCCCAGGGAGTGGAGAAAGTGCCTACATTGTGTGCGGGCAATTCAGAATCTGATGACCGGGGTAAAAATGAAAAGCGCTTAGAAACTCAGAAATTGCTGAATTATTAAGCGCTACATAAGCAAAAATGTTATTAATATTATTGTTATTATTATTATTATAATATTAATAACATTCTAGAATTTCATTTTTTGGACTATGGAAAGTTTACCTCTCTTTTATCATATCATGCTTTTACCACATATCCTAGTTTATCTGGCTTTGATAAGCATAAAACACTTGCTACTAAACATAAGAGGGGGATTAATGTATATAACAATCCTTTCAACCTTTTCTCTTTAAATTGCTTGTAACCTCCAAACATTCAAAATAAGTTTTAAAGCCCCTCCAAAGTTTTGGGAGCCCCAGCAATTTGATGCCAAAATTTCACTTGAATTGTATCATTGTCTAAAAGAGGATGTCATTTAGGGCTTTAAGACTTGCCTAATGCTCAATTTTGATTACAACATATTGTCTTTGCGAATTGTTTAATATCCTTAGGCAAGATATTAACCTGCACTTGTTACTCTCCACCCAGGTGTTAAATGGTTATCCGATAGGATGCGACCATCATTGTTGGTCAAAAAAAAATTGAGCGTCAATTAACGCCTGGCTGGAATGCTCCCCAGGGGGTGGGGATTGTGCACACAATGTGTGCGGGCAAGTATTGAATCCAATGATCAGGGTATTAGTATATCTGACATCGCTTAGAGACATATATGTATCAAGCGCTATATAAAAGCGGAATATTATTATTCATTGACAATATGATTCTCTGATTGTGGTGTAGATCTGGCTTCAAGTTCAACAGGGGTCGTTTGTCATCCGATTCTCCACATAAAGGATCTGGACATTTCATCAGTCGCTTTGAAACGGAGGTCGCTCCTGAGAGTAAATTGGTAAGTGTATTCACTTGGCTGTAAATAGCAGAGAAGATCGAGGAGGAAATGTTCTTTTGATCTGTTGATGACTTCAGCATGAGAAAAAATGAATCATAACTTGATGCAAAAGCACACTCTATATTTTTGCTTGCCTCTTGGAACTTGGGAAATTGATAAAGTTTACTTATGACAGATTATCTATGGCATTTTACATGGCATAGATAGACCCATGGACAGCTGTATGTCATAATTTCAAGTATTGACTTGCTAATTATTGCGCAAGTTCTTTGCTCATTTGACAGTTGTTAGGTATCAAAACAGCAAAGATGTAAACAATGAAGCTATATTCAAGCTTGAAAACACATTTAACTTATATATTGACATATTTATGTGATCTGCTAATGAGATAAACAAATGGATGTTTTGCCTTTATATAACATTAGTCCATAAAAAATATTTGGAAACCAATGCGGGCCTGGCAGAACTGTGTGAATGGATGCATATGTCGTGAATGTCATTTTCTAGAAATGTGTGTTTAAAAGAGTTTGATGTTTCTCTGACTACCTTTAAATTTCTACTACAAATTAAGTCTGTTCACCATTTGAATCATTGACAGTGATATTTTTTGTTTCCACTATGTTATTTCTTTTTTTCCTGTTATTACTTAACTGAGATGTTGAATGTTTTGATCCAAATTGTATCCATGCTCGTCTGCTATGTACGCAACAAAAATTTTCCCAACTTTGAACAAATGATATTATAGGCCCTCTTGTTAATTCTGTGTTCTCTGAATATTCAGCAGGAGAAGTCTAAAGAAGAGAGATTGGTAGAGATGGATGAGGAGCAACAGATGGCTCTGGCCATGGAGCTCAGTCGCCGGGATGAAGAGGCAAGACTGAAAAGATATCCCAACAAAGGTGCTATTGAGGAGATCACAGACGAAGAATTGACTAAAGCCCTTAATGATACGATGGAAGCAGAGCAAAGGACAGGGAAGCCCGAGGATGATGGTGAAGAGAGTGATGAGGATCTCCCTGTGGGGTTGAGTGGGGATGTGGAGCTAAGTGACCTGGAGCAAGCGCTCCAACTGAGCAAGAGAACTCGTCTGGAGGAGCTCAGGAGGCAGCATACAGTCAACGGAGGAGAAGCACTTAGACCGCTTACTAATGAAGGCCTTCTAGGAGGTGCTAGGAGACAGTTGGTTGAAACGGCCACAAAATGCAATTCTGAAAAGTGCAATGTCATGAGCAATGTAGGTGAATCTGACAGGAGAGAGGGTGAAGGAGAGGATTAAAGAAGGCGGCACGATGGCGGGTTGCTTGGAGGAGCCAAGAAATATAAAGAGCAGCCTTTGATGTCTGCTAGGGATGAACCAATGGACACCGAGGATGACCAGCCTATTGCCTTTTCCCTGGACAATACTGATGAAGAGGACCCAACACAACCGAGAATGTGGGATACGGACCCTGATCAAACGACAAACAAATTAAAAGAATCTCATTTCTTGCCATCCAATGAACACGGTCTATCTGATGAAGATGGGGAGTCCGTCAGCGATGATGCTCTTGATCAGTCAGACAATGTCAATGCCAGGAGTGTGGATCATCATGGGGCAAAGCATATTGCTTTATCAACTACACCCCACCATAGAACTGAGAGTCTCGCCAAGGGCACTAGTCACCGAAGTGTATCTTGCAGTAAAGTCAGGGTTACCACAGGTCCTTCCCTGCAGATTGTTGCGAAGAGTGAGACCAAAGTGAATCACAATGATGAACTTCATGAGGAGGAAAATGGGACTGATCTATGGAAACCATATAAGAAATTCAAAAAGAACATCTCCCAACAATTTTCAAAGACAAATGATACTCTAGTGAGGAAAGATGAGAAACAGAAGGATGGGGATGGAGAGGGAGAAGAAGACGAAAGGATGATGAGCTATGACGAGATGACAGCCAAGGAGGAGGAGGATATTAGGAAGGCTACAGAATTGAGCATGCAAGGTAGATACCGTATTCAAGATTCTTCCCCAGACAAAAACTGAACCCAGTCCAATTGGCATTTTGCACATTATGACTTTAATGTATACACGTCCCCAGACGTTTCCATTTCATTTCCGATTTTGCAGAAAGATAAATAGAAAGATAGATTTGTTGGTTTGAATGTGAATAAAATCTTGCACCATAATTGTTGTATCATTATTTAAGAATGATTTATAACGTTGTTCTATTTAGTTACTAGTTACTGTTGTACTATTTTATCTTGTCAGAATTTTGTTTGAGGATAATTCAATAGTTGATAATTTATTAAGCTTTTACATAATACAATGTTAAGCGCATAGAGACATACCTTGTATAATGCGCTATAGAAATATAAGTTATTATTATTATTAATAATGATGGGGGGGGGGGTTATGTATTGCAAATTTCCTATCTAAACAAAAATTATGTCACTTATTTCTGTATTCCCTCAATTTGTTAACAAAATATGACATCTTTCTGTGAAAATTGAAATGTGATTTGGAGTTCATTATTGTTTATTTCAAACAAAATATCTTTCATGTACAGGAGTGAAGGAGATTTCTGAGAGAGAAGCAGCAGAAATATTGAGAGCACAAGAAATGAGTCTTCAAGGTAAGAAGCTTAGTATTCTAGGACAGATAGCTAAGATATAGATATAGAAGAATAAGGGCTTTGACATTAATTGATTGCAATACACTAAGGGGTGGTATACCTGAGAAGTGAGAAAAGAATCAATTTTCTGTGTTATATGCCCATTTGGTTATGCCACAATATTTTTCAGATTGGATATACTTCCAAATGATTACAGTTCTTTTGTTGAAGTTGTCTGTAATACTATTTAGTATCCTCTCTGTAGTAACATTACAATGTCAATATTAACAAAACAAAAAACAAGAACAAAAAACCCAGATGACACGTGTGTATTGCAGAGGGGCCAAACACATTTTCTTTTTTTACTGTAGTGATTTTTAACATTTATTCTTTAATGCTAAAGTAATATTATTGATGTGAATAATTTGGAAAATGTATAGAAATATGTTGCCAAGATGTAGTCAATAAACAGTCAAAAACACAGAATTTGTTTTTCTTGCAATGCATATTCATTGATGGCGCATCCATTTACACAGTCATTGTAGGATATTTAGAAAAGCACCAACAAAGTCTAATAAATTTTGTGTTACTATTAGCAGAACGATGAATTTACCTGTACAAAAAAAAAAGAAAAACAAGCTAAGCATTGATTGTATTAAAAGGCTACTTTTTACTTTGTATAAAAAAGAACAATATATTACAAATCGAAAAAGGCATGCTATCTTTTCTCCATAGAAAACGTAATTGTGGACTACCACTTTTTTATGCTGATTAGATTTACTTTTCTCTGTAAGTATAGTTCACTCGATGACCACTTTCTTATACTTCATAAACAGATGTTTCAAGCTATTGATTGTTATATCCATGTATATGCATCAATTATGCAGAAGATTTATTGTATCATTTCATGGAATATGTTTTGTGAACTGAAAAGTAACAATACAACATCACTGAAATATAATAAAAATTAAAAAGCCTATTTTCCATTCATCTCAGATCTGCATCAAAGACAAAGTGTGACTCCAGCCAGACATAGAGACAGAGAAGAGTCCAAATCGGTCTCACCTGTTTATACCAAGGAAGAAGCAGAAAAGCTCTCCAAACATTCTGAGGTAAGAAATAAATGAACCAAGATCTCAAAGATTTCTCCAAGGGACGCCTTGCTGATATGTGATATTCAAAAATCAGCTTTATGTTTTACTTCTGTGTAGGGACATTGCAAGTTATTGGTACCAAAATAAAGGGAGAAGCTACTTGACACAACCGTGTTTTAAACTTTGGTGTGTAGCAATGGAATTAACTTCTGTGTGCACCCTCAGATAAGGTTATCTCCCTTTAAAAAATATTGAATTGTTGGGCATTTGAATATCTTTGGGGCGAGTACATTCAACAACCCAGTCAACAACGAAGATAAATTCATTTCAAGTTCTAGTAAAGTGGTACCTAATTATAACAAACCCCTCGCATCTAAGTAATTACTGTTATTTGAAACTCTTTTATATCGGGGCACTAAATTAGACCATCAAAATTACATTGTTATATTGAGCGTTTTATTTTGATATTTTGATTATGAACTATACTTGAAATTGTTGTTGCCAGACAGACAGTTTTCCAGTATTACGATGCCTTGTTGCCTTGTTTACTCTCCATCAGGCTGGTCACCTGAACAATGCCTATCGTCTGGTCTCCATTGTGAGTCACATAGGGAGCACATCTATGAATGGACACTACATCAGTGACGTCTACGACGTGGAGAAGAAATGCTGGCTAAGCTACGATGATTCAACGGTGATGAAGAGAGAAGAGAGAAAACTACGGGAGGAGAGAAGAAGAACGGGATACATCTTCTTCTATCACGCTAAAGAGTTTCTGTAAACAAAACTTTAAAAAAAAAACATTTTCAGAAAGTACCCCTTGATGGAAAGGGAAATGTTGCAACAGCATGAGACAGTAAGAGAGAAATAAGAGTTGATGGAAAACAAACAATATAGTTTCACCGATGCATAGTTTTGCTTTCAACAGTAGTATCCCACCCCATGTTGGGTAGTGTCATGTAGAAGATACTATTTTGGCATGGTAGTTCAAGTGTTCATCAATCTCCCTTAGAATATAAGGAAAACCATCCCTGAAAGTTCTAAGAATTGCGATTGACCTGACACCCTCACTTACTCCCTCTCCCCATCAAAGCCTTGAGAGGGCTGGTGATATTCCCTTTATTCCTGAGGGAAACTTGGCACCAACCCCCATTTTTGTTTACAATCCTTCATTTACACCTTGACGTGTAGAACTCATTGCAATGCTTATTCTCTTGAAGTGGGAGGAGAGAAAATGGTACTCATTTAACAATTTCTACAAGTCAACATTCCATAAAATTGATTGTTACATATATCAAACTCAAACATAGTAGGTTGCATCTGTAAATGTGTTACAGTTTCTGAAAAATGTTTAGTGAAAGCATGTTCTAAAATAAGGCTGGGGTAGTACTTTGTCAACTTCCTACCATTATGCAGGTCCTTGTATTCAAATCACAAGTATTTATATTCAATAAATAGGCATTGATGTAGACTGCAAATCTGTTAAGTATAATATTTCAATGATGAAATATAAAGTGACATATGGACACAGAACCCAAAATATATATGTAAAATGTGCAAGAATTACTCATTGAATGAAAGATGGTTATCGTTCGCACAAAATTTAGATGAAGTTTCATCTGTCTTCCGCTGAGTCTCCGTAGTAGTTTCTCATTTGAACCACACTCAAGTTTTATGCCTCCACTACAAAGTAGCTGGAGGCATTATGCTTGCAGAAATGTATGTATGCAGAAATAGCTTGTGATCGCGTTATCTCAAGAACCGATTGATGGATAACTGCCAAACTTGGGTCATGTATGTATCTTGAAGAGCCAATGAACTGAATGGATTTTGGGGTCACAATGTCACAGGTCGCAGGGCTCATTATGTATGCAAAAATAGCTTGTGATCTATCATGAGAACCAACAGATGGATTACTATCAAACTCAGGACATGAATTTATCTTGCAGAGCCATGTATATGAAAAATAGTTTGTAATCATGATATTCTGAGAACCTGTTATGGATTACAATCAAACTTGAGTTTCAAAAATTGCTTCCTTTTTCGGGTTGTAAAATCGCTCTATGGTGGAGGCATCATTTTCGACTGCGCGTAGTCAAAGACCCATCTACTTTTTCTTCTTTTTTCTCTCACTTTGGCAGGGAAAGTGCTATTCAATTTGAGCTAGAAATTGATATGTACAGTACGTTAAATGAAACAAAATAAGAGTCTATACATTACATGTAATGATGTATTTTATTGAAATAAAGAGGACTTTGGTGCCTTTTTTGTATACCCTAATGGGTTTACAGGTAACTCCTCATGACTACACAAGATGATTTAGACTTTTTAATGACTGAGATTGAGTAGTGAAATTTCCCATTGCCCTGGGGAGTGTTTCACAAAGATCCTAAGTTGAACTTATCTCTAAGCTGGACTTTAAAATTATGGAAAGCCGTTAGCATCCCTGAAAATATTTTGTAAAAGTCATTTTTAAAAGGCATAAAATGTTGATCCAAATCATTCATATTTTGTATTATCATGGGAGATTTCATGTTCTTGATGTGGAATTTATGAAAAGTCTAACAAAAATGGAATTTTTGCTTTTGAATATATTTCATTATACGGCTACAAATGGCTCTCTATAACATTTAAGTCCAACTTAGAGTTAAGTTCGACTTAAAATCTTTGTGAAACACCCCCCAGGAATTGTAGTTCATTATAGTGTGTGTAAACACAGTCAACTTGTCTATCAAAGGGTAACAATCACCATAACATGTTTTGCTCTTGATGTATTAAGGGGTTCCATTTGGCTATATTGTATGCAAAATATGAGCTTCAAATATTACTTCTTCAAAGAGATATTGCAAGTTAAATGCAATCTCAGTGGACAGTAAAATGTCTTGTTGAGTGAGCTAGTTAACAAACGAGTATGCACTTGTATGCGTAGAATAAAGCATGTACGGAACCCAAGTCTGATGTAGGTCCTGTGCGAGGTCTTGAGGTTGATTATTACATTCTAGCCACACATTTTTTTTTCTTCAGGTGATTGAGACACTTTAAGACCACCCAAGGGAAACTGAGAAAGCAAGTTCTGTATCTGTCTAGTATATATTCTTAAAGGGATCCAGTAACTTTGTCTCAGATTCTGAAACAAAATCCTGGATTTAGGTCAGTCAGGAACTCCATGAACTTTACAGGCCAATCCCCTTTCTGATCATCAAGATATATATGATTGTAATTACATTGCAAGCATTCTTGAAGCTTAAGTTTAAAACAAAACATTAGTTACATTTTACCCTGACAAATTTTTTGTTGTAAAGAAATTCCAATCCTATGTCGTGAATTCAAACATTTTGAGACCAAATTACAAAAAATGCAGACATCAGGTTTTCTATGTTAATCAAATCTTGTATATCAATTTCATAAAAGATACATAACTACAGAAATTACATTCATCATTTCATATAATTGTGTGATTTGGTCATGAATTATGAAGGCTTAATGTCAAGTGAGTTAAAAACTCATGTACTGGTCAATGTTCTATTATGTTGTTTTACAGTAGATTCTAAACTCATTATCAAGGAATCAGGTTCTCTCTTTGACTCGTACATACAAACAAACATACACACATACACGTACATACATACATACATTCATATATACATACATGTACCAAATTAAATATAATGTTCATGTCTTATTAGAATTATATTCATGCACTTAAATGTATTAAATGTGTGTTATATCAAAGCAAAAGATTTGAAGGATGCTAGCATGTCCTGTCGTTTGTCTTATCATTGTTATGTGTTAGAATGAGAATTGTTTGCCTGTGTAAATGGAGTTTGTCACACAGTACTGTTATTAAAGGGAACCAAAACCTTCATACTAAGTTACTTTTATTGTAAAGTTTAGGATATTTGAATAAAATCAGTGAAAATTTGAACAAAATCAGGCAAGAAATAAGGAAGTTAAAGCTTTTTGAAATGATTCGTCACTAGAGGGCGATATTCAATTCGATGACATCATATGTGAACAACTCTCCATGCCTTTTGTACTTCAAATTTCACAATTCTTTTGTTTTCTTCGTATTTATTAGTGTTCTTGATCCGACTTCATAACATGTAAAGTAGAATGTCATTTTGCATTGTATACCTTGCTTTCAGGGGAGAAGATTATCTCAATCACAAGAAAAAAAAGAAAAACATGAAATTTGAAGTACAAAAGGCATGGAGAGTTGTCCACAAATGACGCATCAAATTGAATATCGCCATGTAGTGACTTGTCATTTCAAAAAGCTTTAACTTCCTTATTCCTTGCCCGATTTTGTTCAAATATCTTAAACTTTACAATAAAAGTAACTTAGTATGAAGGTTTTGGTTCCTTTAAACATAATACAATCAGAAATTCACAAAGAGCACTGAGCTGGATTGAAATTAAACTCTGAACTTCCATTTTTCCTTTTATCAAATATTACTTATAGATATTAACACAATCGCAACTATTTTCGAAAAATCAATTTAAAGGCTATTGTAATACCCAATTGAATGTCCCATAGAAATCATGTTCAGATTATGAAATATGTCATCATGTTTGCACAATTCAAACACAAGGCTATAGAAATTTTTGGAAAGTAGTTGCTTTCGTGTTTATAGAACTTGCCAGAGGAAGCTATAATAGGAACATAAGTAATGTACATGTAGGTAATGGTAGTTCATGTTGTGGTTATACTATTAAAAATATCTGTTACTATCCATCTTGAAGGAAGGAGACAAGAATTGTCCTTTAAATTATTTTTAAAGCCTTTCCACAGACCACTCCCCTCCCCCGTCGAATGCCATGTTGCCGTCCTTGCTCATCGTTTTGATGAATATCATATAAAATCCTTCAATGATCACAGAGATTGCACTCAATCTTATACAAATCATATACACGCTAAATCATTTCATAATTTCAAGTCTTATTTTCCCCCAAAGATTTAAACTGTTATGCCCTCTGCCCTGTTCCCTGAGATCTATTTTTTTTCTACTAGAACATGGCCTAGGAAAATGAGGAATATGCCTAACCTTTTTTTTTCTTCTTTTTCCTGTTTTTTCTCAAATTTGTGACAGCAGATAATAATCCTATGATCATTACATCAATTATTGTTGTCATCAAAACATTCAGATAATATGTATTATTACATTACATAGGGTGGCACAAAGGGGTACATGTAACACAAATCTCTTACAAGCTTAAATGCCAACTGCACTACAGCTACTTGCGCCCTCTCTATATTAAACAATGCCTAACCGGTGACCATTGGTCCCCCATGATCCTCTTTTTCTTATGTTAAGTGAGAGCTGAGTGGATGAGATAACCACCTGTCCAGCGACCTTGCAGGCCGGTCTAATCCCTCCTGTGAACTAGGACTGATAAGCTTTAAGACAAATGTACAATAGTTCACTTTCTTCTTAAAGTACAAGTCCACTCCAAAAATAACTTACTTTCAATAGAAGCAGAAAAATCAGACAAACCAATAAAAAAAGGTTGAGCAAAATCGGATAACTAATAAGAAGGTCTTGAATTTTTGAAAAAGTGTGTAAAACTATGGAACAATGGCTACACAAATTAATTGCTAATTAGGTTATCAGTTTGTGACGTCATGTCCTCACTATTTATCAATTGATTGATATAGTTTAATTAATCCCATTAATTTCCCTTTTTATCCCCCAAAACTTGATTTCTCTATGCCTTTGCCCAGGTTACATGATTTGTATCAGATTGCGTGCATAACATTTCACAAGATCTTTGATGAAGTTTGAAGAATTGAAACTATTTTCTGAATATTGTATATTCAAAATTATTGATTTTCATATAAATAGTGTATACAAATTCAAATTTTACATGATTTAACTGTGCATCCACACAAAAACATATCACTATCACCAATCTAACTTGGATGCTGGTGTGAAGAAATAAGATTCTTAGGGGGAAATTAGAAAATTTAAATTATCAATATCAAGAAAATAATTAGTGGATAGTGAGGACATGACGTCACAGACTCATGAGGGAGTTGCCAATTTGTCTAGTGATTTTCAAAGTTTTTCTATGTCATTAAAATTCATAACTTTCTTATTAGTTATCCGATTTTGCTCAAACTTTTGATTGGTTTGTCAGATTTTTCTGCTTCTATTGAAAGTAAGTTATTTTTGGAGTGGACTTGTACTTTAATTGTGATATTGTGTCCAAAAATCTCCTGGCAAAAAACACAACAACAAGAGAGGGAAAGGCTTTCATATTTCTCGAAAATCTGAAAGTTTCTGATTATTTAAGAATGTCCTCTCTATATGAAGAATATGTCTCACTAAGATAGTTTATGGGTAATAAGGATGTACATTGGAATGGGAAAGGTAAAGATCGGAAAAGAGACAAGAGAAGCACATCCCCCCCCCCCCCAATAAAAAATAATGTGATTACCCTTTTTTTCTTCCTCCCCCCCCCCCTTGTACAGTTTATTGTCATGTTAGGCAGATGAATTTAAGAGATAAAGCACCGAAAATGCGATGATCTTTTATTTTGTAGGGAAGGGGAGCTTCAGTATTCCCTTTTTCCGCGTTATGGGCATAATTATACGTCTCCTAGAGACGTGTCTTGTTGGCTTTTTAGAACAGTTTGTTTTCAATTTCGTGGTCTTTGATAAACGATTCGGGAGGTTCAGTATGTGGACCCCTTTCATTTTGTTTTACAGCAACTGATATTTGCCAACCATCCCAACCCCACTTTCCATTCCAAACATTCTAACGATGCCTCCAATGGCCTAATTACCAGATTAATTTACCCTTTTGTTTCATATCAATATCTTTGTAATATCTCCCATGTATGCTCGTCTTACACTGTGTTATCACAACTCTGTAATGAGACACACCTTTGCTAAATCTTGAAAACATTTCCTCTGCAGTAAAAGTTCTCTCCCAGCGTGCAGTCCCAAGCATTGAACCGTCCTCCTTTCCGTGGCGGCAAAATATATGCTCTCATAATAATTAGGGACACAGACTTGGCATCCGCGTGCTCTCCTATTTCATTACGCACACGAGAGCACGCAATCTTCTCTGGCACCACTTCAATACCACAAACCCCATTTGATAGGGAGCACGATCAGAAAGCATTACTCTCACATCACTGAACGGATTTGTATGTACTTAAAGCACACATGTACTTCGTTTTCACGTCGTGCCACTGTTTTTGAGATCGTGGACGAGGCAATATAGAGCAGACGACCGGTGTATATTATTATTTGGCGGCATACATACTTATCGAAATATGGCGGACTGGAGGAAATTTCTTTGGACCTATGTGTGTATTTATGTGATGCATCTTATCCAAAGTGGTAAGTGTTTATGTTTTCTATTTCATTGTTGCTTAGGAACGAAGTCACTAAAGCATGTTTCATATTCATCGATTTATGTATTTGTGATGACAACATGACATAATACTGATCCATGGCGCCATTCACCATCATCACGTGTATACATATTATATGCTGTGCTTTCACTCGATCAAATCCCAATGTGAAAATAGGTAAATGTTTGTCTGTTTGTTTGTTTGTTTTAGTTTATTCCGGTGTATAAAAAAAGTTCCTTTAGGTAGGGTTTCAACGAAGTGGTTCATTCATTAATTGTATTTATTTCGATTCTTTGAGAGGATGTCTATGTAGATGTCAATCATAAAACATAAACAAATACACACAAATAGGTCCAGCTATAAATGAATAACAGATTAACTTGGCAAAATAAAAATGACCGCGAAGTTGTAGGGATAAGTGAAAACTAATCATAAGCTATTAAGACGTAGGCTTATTTTGTTAAAAGTCTAGTGAAGGTATCGTCTCTTGCTCTAATCAACTTCCCAATATCTAAAAAGAATGGAAAAGAAGATGAAAAATAACTAACAAGTAGAATATGTTGATAATGATGGTGATGATGATGAAAATGAATATGTCGATGATGATTATGAGGATGAAAAGCGAGTGAATATAAAAAAGGCCATTGATAAAGTATTGAACTTCTATTAACACAATAGGCGAAATAAGTCATTACTAAAAGAAATGTAAAACGCTCAACTTATAGCCCAAATAGAAAATGAAAGTTACTCAAATATTTGCTTGTCATCCGAATGCCTTGCATGCGTCCCTTCACTAGAACATAATAGAGAGTTTTTTCATTCTTCTGCTGAAAAATGGGAAATATTTTGCTGTCAAAATGTTATAAAAATTAAATCTACTGCAATGTAAACTCTTATGTTTTGTACATGATAAATGTTTAATGTTGGATCCACCATACTGTAGATGATATACTAGAATTCAATTTTGAAGTGACATACCATGATGCGATCGATACTGAATCACCCACGGATGCAATTTATTCAGCTCCGAAATATGGTAGCCATGTTTTTTTCTTTACAATAATGAAGAAGACGCAGACTCATAATACGTTTATTCCAGACGAACGGGTCAATCCAATTCAAGATAATATGATTTACACATGATTAGTTCCTCCTGTCTATTCTCATTGTCGGCAATTGAGGGATGACGGGGATGACTCAAACATTTCATAGCGTCAACATCGAAGGTCTGGAGCCACAAGAGGAATACTGACTGTCGTTTAGATTATTTCGAGAAGATAGTACGTTGATGTTTATTTTACATCTTCCATGAAGCTCGCTCTCGAAAGCGGAGCACAAAAAAAAAATGTTGTTTACAAACTCATTTGCTAGTAATAATGATAAAATTTATTTACATAGAGCCCGGCAGTTTGTGACGCTCTTGGAGCTCTTAAATTTATGCATTATCAGTACAATAATAAACTCAACACAAGTAACTATGATGAATGTCTTTACAAGTCAATCATCTGAATGGTTTGCATATTGTGCGTTAGATATATCAGAGGAAATTATTGTAGACAGGTATTTATTTTCCGCGTTTCATAAAATGAAAATGAAACCTCTTTTCCCAGTAGCGTAGCATGGGTTCACCATTATAAAGGAGCATTGGTGTGGGGGAGGAACTGGTCTTACTACTAGTACTGTAGGTGAATGAAATGGAATAGAACACGGCCGTCGAGCAAGGGAGGATGTTTAAGGAGTCGTAGCATCACACTCTCTCTCCGCTCCTTCTCGTTTGCTTTTTTCTCTCTCTTTCTCTCTTTCGTTCTCTCTCCTCCCTCCCTTCTCTCTCTCTCTCGTTCTCTCTATCTCTGTCTGTCTCTGTCTGTCTGTCTCTATCTCTCTTTCTTTCTCTATCCCTCCTTTTTTTTTTTTTGTTGGGGGGGTGTTCCAGCCCCACGCCTATCGTAACTATACGCCACTGCTTATGAAACTCATCAATCTCATGGGCAAACCTCATGCCAGATACCTCTCAGTAGGCGAGTCAGTCATCATTATGTGCCTTAATGGGAGAGAAATCACATGGTTATCACTGACTTACATGTAGGTGGAGTATTCGAATGAAAAGAAATTCTTATGTTGCTCCAACTCGGGTTTAGACGGGGTTTCCACTCGTGACTCAATTACGTGGTACAAGACATCGTAGATATACTGAATGAAGACAAATTATCATAATGATTGAAAAAGTGATTCATACAACCTTTTAGGCAATCATCATTATTTTTCTTCCAAGTTGAACCTTCTCAAACAAACTCGGATCCACCATGCTTCATGCGATGATGGTGGTGGTGATGGGGAGGGTGAGGGGGGGGGGGGTAGGCTACAGCAATTCCAATACACGCCACTGTATAAATTATGTCCTGAGATTCTTGGACATCATTATAGCTTGTTATGCTCCACTTAATGAGGGAGTAGCCCAGCGGCCAAGCAGGAATTCTTAGCATTCAAGAATCGACGCAAGACTACTAGGCTATACCAGTTAAACGCAGCTAGCTCTGTAGACGAAGCGACATAATACGAATTGGCTCCTCCGTGGTTCCTCTATAGAATGTGAACTATGTATGTTATCATTATGCAGGGGTATATAGGGACAACATACAAAATTGTTGTAACATTAGAAGCGATTGGAGGAGGAATTGGACGAATAATAAAGTAGTAGTATATCGTGGAATTCGTGGTAGAAGAACAATGTGACCTGCAATTTTACCCAACAAAATTATTTCCTCTTTTTATGAAACGATTATAACAAAAGGGCTTATTATTGACAGAAAATGTATCTTCACATAATTTTATTGATTAATTTGAAGAGTCGTGGAGATTGATAAATAAAGTCCTGAGGAGATACAAATTATGCAATGTGTTCATCAAGAATAAACCATATCGTCACAATCATTTCCTGAAAATAAGTAAGACAAAAAAAAAATTAAATGTTAGGCTTCCTGGGAGAAGTTTCAATTATTCCTGTAAATACATTTCTGGCTTGCACCCAGTAAAAAAAGACAAAAATTATTATTCCAACTCTTTGGTCAACATTGTGTATTTGAATAGTAGTAGTAGTAGTAATTGAATAAAAGGTAAGCGAGCACAAGGCATACAATTATAATTATGAAGAAAAACTATGAACAAGAGGGGAATCGGTCATCACATTTTCGGGTTCTTTTTTCATAGACTGTTTAAGCAAATAACTTTAATAGCTCAAATGTTGGATATAATCACTTTGCAGAAACAAAAAGGGGGACACATTTTATCTTAGAGCCATTAAACACAGAATCTTTAATGAAAAGCAAGTACGTCTATAATCAGATTTAAATGTGTATGTCCATTTTCTCTGGCTATCGCTAGCCCAGATGGCCCTAAACCCTTAAGGTCATACTCCATCATGACCGTAATTCAATGGAATAAGTAGATTTATTCACCAATCATATGGCAATGTAGGTAAATTTATCAAATTAAAGATGGCCTTTCACTTCGAACAGGCATTTATAATTGAATCCACAAAAGGCCATACCTAAATGAAAAAGCTGCTTTTAATTTTCTCCCCCCCCCCCCCAACACACACAACAACAACAAAATGAACGTGAATTTTGATGATTCCCAAGGCTCTCACGTTACCATGATCATTGTATCATTATTTTATGAGTCGCCAGGTCAAAAGGAACGAGTGGGCTGACTTAAAATGTTCATTTTGCGTACATTCCAAAGGATGAAACCCCATGATTTCCAGTCACGTCTTTCAGTTTATTACAGTTCTGCTAGTTATCACATTTACTGTAAGTAATAAATATTAAAGAAAAAAGTAAGAGGGTCCCTTTACCCCGTTCGATCGGAAGTAATTTTGCACAGAGTCCTTTGGGTGACTTTAATGTGAGGGTTTTAAAGTAAGATGAAAGAGAAACCCAAAAAATACATCAAAAAAAAATTACCCATTCTGTACACAAAGAGAATGTTATAGAAATATATCCGGACAGGAGGTTGGTCTCATAAGCTGGGGGTTTTAATGATAATTCCACAACGAAATTAAGTATAATCACATGAAATGTTATTTATAAACATAATTTTGAAGCAACGATATCAAGTTTGTCAAAAAAGGACAAGTAGTAACATGTTAACATCTTCGTTAGATAATTAGTATAGTGATGACATTGTGATGGATGAGATATTTGAGGTTAACAAGCAACGCGTGTGAAGGTCGTGGATTCGATTATTTTTATTGATGCATCTCGTACCAAATCGATTAGTTCGTTTCTACTAGATTGGATGTACAATATGACTATAGAAAGCTTCCTTTAGGCAAGAGGAAGTTGGGGCAAATAATATGGTTTACGGTGGAGGGATATTATATTCAAACCAAAAAGTAACTCGGGTGATCACTTGGTTAGGCTACAATCATAATGCAATAGAATTAGATTAGATTCGAAACAATACCAATGCTTTTTTACCCTTTGATGGAATACTTCTCTGGCTCTGTCTCAGAAGCTCTATGAATTCTTGTCTCCCACCACTTATTCAGAAACTAATTACTTCGCAGCTGATGTCTCATCTTGCTCAAGAGTGTCATGATTGTATCAACTTCATGTATAATGGATGTTACACGAGGGGATGTCTGACTAAGAATAATTATGTATATTTCATGGAGATGATGTAAATTGTTTATGTCATGAAACACATTTGTTTCTCTCTCTCTTTCTCTCTCTCTCTCTCTCTCTCTCTCTCTCTCTCTCTCTCTATCCAGGTAGGCCCTGGGCCTATATTAAATGGGTACCTGGTAAATACCTGGGTGATAATAATTGCAGGGCTCTCCGGATTCCGGAAGAGCAGTACTGACGATGCTTCCCTGAGTGATTGAAAAATATATATCTTTCATCCCCTGTGTATGGAGGAGGAAGTGAGAATATAGCATTCATGTAACACTGCCTGATATGCATGCACAATAATTTATTAAAGAAAATGTTAAATAGCTGATATTACTGCAAAGTCTGTATAAAATATCATCGCAAAGACTCTCACGAAATCGTCTTTAGGGTAATTTTAACACACTATTTTTTATTGCATATAGAAATGGTAGGATTAAGCCAAATGCTATTGCTTAAGTGGAACACAAGGCTGAAATTATGTTTGGTTAACTTTTTTTGCGGGGGTGGGGGTGGCAAGTCTAAACGATCATGCATTTTATTTAATTTCTTTTACAGGGCGAGGGTTGTAGATTATCTTATATTTTTCAAGGATAACACCGTTCATTATTCTTGAACTGTATCTTAACGAATCAAATCAAGTCACATTATTGAAGGTCTCGCGAGTGTCTCTTTAAAAAAAAAATCTTTCTTTTCTTTCTCAATTCACGCCTCCAAGTCTAACCTGTTTAATATAATCTAAACAAATTATAATCTCTTTCTCTCCGTGTCTCCCGGCTTGCGGGGCTAATTGATGCTACGCAGCTGTATCCCGTCATGCATCAGCATGCTTCTCGGGGCAACTATGAGAAGGAAGGGGAAGGCCGAACTAACTTGGGTGAATTCCCAATACAAAGATCTTCTTTCTCAAGCGGGAGCGAGCAGCGTGGCCACTTGCTCCTGCCCCCCCCCCCTCCTTCCACTCAATTTTATTTAAGGTACGCGCATGCATGTTCCCTCTTTTTTTTTTGTTCCNTGTTCCCTCCCTTTGACCCCCCCCCTATCTCCGGTGTGAAAGTCAATGGCGGGCTGGACTTTGTAGCGCGAAAAAGTACCCCTTTGCAGGAGATTTTTGGAACATGCATACGGTCCATCCGACCCGGAGTGGGGGCGGGGGCGAACACTTGCTAAGCTCATGTAGTCTGGCGCACCTGGTATTCAAAAAAGAAAGTAAGCACCTTTAGTTTTAATGACTTTGTAATGTAAATGTAATGTTCATCAACTATTATCAGCTCCTAAGAGAGACATATAGCAATCGATATTTTAAAATACATGGTTAATGTAGAAAAGGAATATAAGAAAAGTATGAAGCCAGACTGTCTTGTACTCATATGAGATGTGAATAGGTTTAGTGGTCAGCTAATGTCTCTTCGTGACTGGGGTTTGAATCCGAGTGTCGCGGTTAGTGGATTTGATTGTCAGTCCAAACTGTTATGAGAACTGATTGATAAACGATAATTAGGACGCTTTGCTCTGAAATGACGGCATTAAAACTCAGTGTCTATCGCTAAGGCTAATTGCATGCAAGCAGGTATCATAACAATGGATGCAATCCATAAATAACAATAATTTATTTATTACGATCTCTTGATGAAACCAGCTGTAAGCACAAACAAAACAGAAAACAAGAAACGGATGTAAATGGCTACAGTACATTAATGACAATCGATATCCTCTGACACTCGTTATATTGTCACCGTAGTGATGCTGTTATTGCTGTTGTTGTTATTATTACTGTTGTTGTTGTTATTCATTATGTTTTCACTTAGCAAAGTGCTAAATTATCAAATATATTTTGAAAAGACCTAATTAATGACACTGACTAATTATTGATCATGCTTGTATATAGGCTCTATAGCTAAAGGAACCCTTTACAATACTCGCAATGTGATGCAATACATTGTGAAGCGGAATTACATTCGATAATTAGGCGCACATTATATTAGCAGGAAAAATGGCTGGGTAGTAATATAGTCAGACGTGTCTTCTACACCCTTCCATCTCGTATCGGCATTTCCGTCGAAATTTCCTCCGGACTACCCTCCCAGAACAACACATCTGCCTCGTAATAACCCCACATCCCAAAATTCGATAATGCAACTGCACTAGTGAGGCTCCAAGAGAAAACAATTATACCTTACTCTTCCGATGTATTAGGATGCAAGCTTTGTTGGGTTCATTTCATTAAAACGAATATATGGTACTACATGGAATTCAGGATGACTCATTTTCTTTTCGTTGAAACTTTTCAATGAAGTGATGAAGTAATGTCAATAAAAACAAGAAAAATGAAAATCATATTGTTAGTGAAAGCGGGAAAGTAAAATCTTGAAGTAAAAAAGGATACAAAATGCTATATTTGTATAAATCCATACACAGATTGACAGCTTTATGATTAACAAACTTAAATGATACAAATTACAAAATGTGAAAAAAACTTTTCTCGTTCGAAGAAGTATAAAGAAAGACATATTTCCAGATATAATACTTCAAGATCATATTTGAAAGGGGTGTTTTCAGTCAGATGGAAGGAAAGGAAATATTTAATAGAAAAAGGAGAAGCTTGTTTTTAACTGTTTTATTGAATTCAACTTAAAATCATGTTGGACTTTAACACTAATCATAACATGAACATCAGTGCACAGTATACTTGATAACCTCTGATATTTGCATTTTGCGGTATTAGTTTGCAAGATACAGATCAAGCTCAAAATGTCAGAGCCCACTTTTGATGGAACAATCACGGTGGTTCATTACCAATTACACAAGCTAAAGGTTATTTGTACTTGACATATAAAGTGGTATCTATTTAAGACCGTCAGTACTAGTTTGGCTAGGAGGGATTAGACCACACAGCAAGGCCACTGACAGGTGGCTATCTCATCAACTCAGCTCTCAAATAACATAAGAAATAGAGGATCATGGGGGACCAACAGGCACCGATTGAGGAAGTTTTCTATATAGAGGGAGCAAGTAGCTACAAGTAGGACAGTGGGGCTTTAAGCCCACACTGTACGATCTTCCTCCGATCCGATTTTAGGAAAAAATTACAATTATTTAAGATGACGAAATCTAAGCAAACATCATCTCTCTGATGTAGGTTCTAAATAATGATAAGAATTATATAAACCGGAATTGGTATGCATTTAATCTTTCTAGTCAGAATAAAAACCGAATCGGCTTCAAATCGTAGACAATGAACTTGAATAAAATGAACTTGAACTTGAACGACCGCGCTAATTGTATGACGTCACTACGATTCTGAGCCGATTTAGCTATTCCATGTCGATTTTATTAATCATAACTATGACTACTAAATCCATCAATCTTTAACATTTTAGAAGTTGGAATGCTCATATCAAATGCTACTATGAATTCTTCCAAAATCGGATCGTATCATCAGATCGTATAGTGTGCGTTGGGCCTTAGACATCGCAATTGCACATTACAATAATTATTATACCATTGGAAATACAATGTATAGGCCTATATAATCCTTTTGTTGTCCAGCTCTTCCGGTTGTTTGCCATTTTATTTGATTATCGTCCAGGTTTCTCTCTTAGTTGTGTAATCAAACTAAGATTTGTGACGACTTCGTTGTGGAAGGAAATTGGAATAGGTTCAACCTATTTGGTAATTCCAAAACCATTTGGTAATTCCAAAACCTTATAATTCACAATCATTTTAAGGTTTTGGAATTACCAAATGCTAAAAGAGATAGAGAGAGAGAGACGAGGGAGAGAATAAGTGTGTATTGTGTTTTACATTAAATCACTGAGAGTAAGAAACACTGCTTCCAGATATCGATAAACTTTTGCCATAACTCAGGCTTCTCTTTAATTTCATTATTCAGCCATGCACCAGGTGGGGAAAACATAATTGGCGTGGTTCTTGGAAGGCACAACCCATGTCACATTGAAATGCATATAAGAGCCATCTCGAGCATTAAGTAGGAGGCGAATCGGTTTTGAATATCATCTGCCTGGCGAATCCATTTACATGACGGAGCGATAAAAACTCTCGTCTTTATATTGATTGTATGGATACAATTTCACCTTGTTTAATAATTTTGTATTTAATTCACCTTTAAGTTCCAGGTGGCAATTTTGACATCAGCTACATCATCGATTCTAGGAAACGAAAGGATATATTTTACGTATGCGACATACCTTATTTTAGAGAGATCTTGTGAATCCTCATGACAATTTATTTAAAATTGAGGGGGCATTGGCCTTATAAAACGAATCAAATGCGTTAAATGCGAGGGAGGGTTTCTATCAAAATTATTTCATATCTATTCTTACCAGTTGTTAACAAAGAGACAAATATCAGTCAGAAGTTTACATTTGAAAATTTAATGACCAATCTTACGTTGCATAATAAAGAAGGGATTAACCTTATTAACATCTATTCTTACCAGTTGTTAACACAGAGACAACGAAATATCAGTCAGAAGTTTACATTTGAAAAATCAATGACCAATCTTACGTTGCATAGAAGGGATTAACATTATGATAGAAGAATACACACAACTTAACTTGTTTTGTTGTTGTTGTTTGTTCACGGTTGAACGACGCAGCTCCTCCGACGATTTCTCTGCGGTCAATTTTCCACACTAAGTTATCAAATTCTAACTTCAACCCTTGACCCAGGACTATACCTTAGCTTTAGCTAACTCATGACGATATAAGGCACTTGGCGTTTGAGTTAATGTCGGGTTGTCGTTTTTCGTCTACAGACGATTTGTAATAAGCAGTGGTATGTCTGGATGTTTGGAGGATTAGAAATTCCGCCATCATCGTGTAGTTTGCACTTTGCAGGCTTAAACCCTTATCCTTCATTGTGCGTAACACTGTCTGCACGTTGAGACTATGCCGACAGCATACTGCATAAACTCAGTAATCTATCGGCTCCGGACACAGCCAGAGACTGACAGAACTAGACTCTGCTCAAGGCTTTTTGGTAAATTTTCAAATGAAAAGTTTGAAATAAAAGTCTTTGACTGCAGACTATATAGTCATCAAGTCCATGGTTGTGTATAGAATGCTGGCGACGACGAGACCACAGACCGACTAACTTTGGATAGATAGGATCATGACCATGAGGATGATATCAATGTCGACAGCTTGGAGGGTAAGCAATGAGGCCCTCAGCATCGGGCACATTGTTCACATTACATACCCCCGGTGAGACGATGCCCTATACTCCTCTTCATCATGATCGTAGTGAAGAATGAAAGTAATGTGGTTCTATTATGAACACAGTTATCGTGATTGTGATTATACAACACGGTAATCACCAACTAAAGGCATGTCAATCAAACAAGTATACATACCCCGATTCATTTCACTATGGAACATGCTGGTTACATGGTGGAAAAACTGTTCTCTTGCTGATGGGGCTACCTTGAGTAAATAAGACCAAATCATTAATACCTATCTTTCTTATTTAGTAGTTTAAGATATTCTGTTGGCATATTTACATTAGCTTGGGGTGCCCCATTTTGAAATAAATTATCTTCCTGGGGAGGGACAACAAAATATTATGACAAGCTAAAAATACAATCTTCTGCTTTGTCTTGGTGCAAATAAGCACTTGACTAGTATAGGGGGAAGGCGCCGTCTCATTTGCAAATGCGACACAAACCTGTGCTTTTAGGACTTACGCCTTCTTCCTTATGTTCAAAATGCTAATGCTCTTAGGATTGTTCATGTAATCATGCATATACAAACTAAAATTTATTAATTGGGTGTTTTGTATATATCAAAAAAAATGGGAGAAAATAAATGTTACGTTGAACCTTGATCCATCGTCGGCAAACTGAGAAAAGATCCGTTTGAATTAAGGTTTTAGATGTCAGTTAAGAAGTTTGAAATTTTATTTCACACTGGACTGTGAATATCTTGGCATTTATATATAGGCCTATATATATATATATATCATGGTCATCTTCATCGGGCCGCCCTCTGACACGACCATGCGATAAATTCTTGTTTCGGATAAAAATATATTTTTATTTTTTTAACATGTGGGACGGTTTAAATCTGAAATGCTCTGTTAAATTCTCGTATAGATTGCATCTTCTCTATCTTTCTTTGCCATAAGCTGATGAATGGCACTGAGCCCGAAAACATTTTAGCTTCTTCACAATTCAGTTCAGCAACTACAGTCTTCTGCATTTTAGGACTTGATGAACATAACGCAGCGTACTTCATGAGCATGAGTGTATGAGAGAGGTGGTTATTCTGATGGAGTATGTATTCATGAACAGATGAAAAATAATCATGCACGGACATGGGCTACTAGTTTCATAGTACATCATATCATATTCTGCACATGATTGTACTTTAAAGGCTGAGAATCACTCACTGAATTTGTTTCCAAATAGTACTAAGCGGCTTCTTTGATATTTTGAAAGTCGTCTTGTAGTTATATAGGTATAATTATCGTGTAATCGTAGTATTTCTAGAAATTCGTATGTATAAGATGAACTGAAAGTACATTTCTCCTTCAACATGAATGATTAGTGTTATATGAAAATATAGATAAATTCCACTGCAGTTTAGTGATGAAAACAGATGTTTATTTCAATGCTCTGATCACTTGAAATAACGACCGTATCTAATGGCAGCTGTAAACTGTCTTTGCTTTCAGTAGGGGCGGTGAACATGAAAAGAAAAAGGCGCTTCCTGCGAAGCCGTGCAATGGAAACTCTCCCCTAATTACCAAGCTTTCACTTGCCTTGGCGCTCTTTGCTTGTCAGAATCACAAGAGAGAATTGAGCTTCGTGTCAACGGGGTTTTAACTTCCGTTGGACGGAGCTGAAGAGCTTGGTTTTACAGCATTAAACGTGCTGGTTGAACAACACACTGGACGACTTTCTTTCAGTAACTAGTCCAGGGGCCTGTTAATGAGACGCAGAGTGTAATTTTTTACCATGCATTATTGTAACACATAAAATCATGTGTGAAGCTTGGAGTAGGCTTTCTGCAAGCGTCCCTTTCTATAGGGAAGCTGGGTCCGGCAAAGGTCAGATATAATGGCCAGATTGCTTATATTTTGTCTATGTTGAAAATATAATAGTACCAACATAACAAAACAGTTTGGTCCTAATATATACCATCATTCAAGTATGATTAGAAATGGTTTATAGGTTATATGAAGCATTGCCAATTTTATTGTTTGGATCAAGACATGAATATGCGCATTTGAAAGGAAAAATCGGATAGAGTGAATAAATGATAGTATTGATGATTCAGTATGAAATCATTGCCACGGATTGAATATTGAGAACATGTATACAAAAATAGGTGAATAGTCGAAAATATTTTTATTTGGGAAACAAGAAACTATAAAAATGAGAAGCTAACAAAGGAAAAAGTGTGAAAAAGTAACATAAATTAAAGCTTGAATGATGATGAATCATAATAAACGAGATTTACTGTGCAGACCAGGGAGAGATAAGAAAGAGAGAAAAACTCTTGAAATGCCGACTTGGATTTATGATGGAATGGGTGGAAATTAAAAACTGTCACATCCATCCCGAATATAGATGGATAAGAGTTCTTACATGTTTTTTGATCGTCATGCACAGGCGCCTGTCTGAATTTTATTATATAGGTTTGAGTCCATACGACTCTGACGAGAAAGCAGGGATAATGGCTAATTGACTTCTCCTCTCAAAGTGAACTATTGATGCGGGTCACGGTGCGTTCACATAGAATGATTGCCGTGTTTAAAGGGAAACTTGACGACACATGAACATAGTACGAACCTCTTGCCTTCCCTTGTATTAACACATCCAGGGCATAGGTTTGTTTCAATAACTTTAAATAACTAAAGATGTTAGATGCCTTTGTGAAAATAGAAAACATTTATAAACGACCTGTGCCTAAGATTGATGCATTTTATATATTTTTGACGTCGAAAATTCTTGAGAGACAATGAGTATTATTAAATAAACTCGCCTTCACTTTGAAATTTTTAGAATACATTTTACCAGAAAAACTGACTATTTAAAACTTTGAATCACGGTTTATTTACACACGATTACACTGTTTAGTTTAATGATTATGTGCAATAATACCAAGTGTTGATGATTTGAAGATAAGGGATAAATTGAATTAAATCAATTTTTTCAATTCTTAGAGATGATTTATATGAGGAACAAACTAAATAGTAATAAAGGCAATTTCACAAACAAAGATTTCATGTGTAGAATACACGTATTTTCATCCTCTTCCGTTTTACGATAACGTAAGTTTGTGTGTATGTATATGGAGGGACTACTTAGCATATCGAAGCCACACTTAGCAAAAAGAAAGTGGTCACTCTTTATTTTTGAAATGTTCGTTTAAACCTTCAGTAAAATATAATATTATATATATCAAATTAAGAAATAATTAGTACTCTACCGACATCAATAAGGTCCAGGACCTTAAAAAAATCAAGGTTTCAATAGTATAGTTACATGTACCATTGATGGCAATGTTACCATCAATGGTAAGTTTTATGCAACGGGGCCCAGTTTTTAACGTTGACGCTTGGATGACCACATTAATTTCACTGTTAGAAGGTCTAGTAAGTAAAAATTATACAAAAAAGAGCAAGTGGCCATTACAATGTAACTATCGTATAAGCACGTACATCTGTAAGACATTCTTGTTCGAAAATGAAAACAAAGAATGAGAAACATTGAGAAATTAAGCACTGGGTGTCAACTTTAGTCTCAGAAATACATGGTTTTCACAAGGACATAGTCAAGATACCTCTCCTTTCCACCCAACAAAGTAGGCAAGCCATAGGAAACCTACAATGCTCATCAACATTGGAATACCGATTGCCCTCTTTTTTTTGTTGCTTTCTTCAGAGACTCATTTATTTTTAAATTACAATATTTACCCATACATGAAAAATATGATTCCAATTGCATATCATCTTAAAGAGGATTCATTTATAATCAATTGTTCTACTTAAAAGATAAGTTTATATCAAATATTTGTTTTAAAATCTTAACTGTACATAGTTTCCACATTCTTATTTTGATGATCGTAGTTAATGCCACTGCTTACATGAAAGAATGTACGATATATTACATTATCTTACAAATTGTGTTTCGAATTATATAATTAGATATTATTTATTCAATATATTATTGGTTTGATCCTTTCGTTAGAATTTGCTTTGGTCAGTGAGGTGTCAAGATACCAAATATACACAACGTGGAGATTGATGGAATACGTCCATGGTCACTGCCTAAACTTGGCATCTCAAGAGAATTTGAGATAGATCGCTCTCCCTGGGATACGAGGACAGAGCTATCTCGGAAATACGTTTCTCAAAATACAAAGTGAGCTCTGTTTTTATGGCTTTAAAGGAAAATTACCACACAAACATGACTGTAGTCGGTAACCTTTGACTAAATTATGAAGTAAAAGCAGTCATCCATTGAAATGACTGCGGCACAGCAGAACTTTAATGGCAAGATTGAAAAGTCATTATTCTGTGAATTTGTTGTTGCTACGTGTATCTCATATTAAATACACAACAACAGTAATCATGAGGGGAAAGCTCTTTACTACAATGTTTCAATAAACTTAATTATTGTGTAGTTGTACAGTGCTTAAAGATGGCATTTCGTATTAAGTGCCATATAAATCTACTTTTGTAATTATTCATTATAAATTCCGTTGTTTTTAAACAGCGGTGTCTACTGGAGGTATCATGAAAATGCCCTTTTTATTATTATCATCACATTGTAATGGGAAATAGTAAGGGAACCTAAATAATAGACTTTGCTTTGTAAGTTTTTCTCCATTATATAGCTAGCAATCATATTCTTACCACCTAAATGAAATATCCGTATTATAACTTAATTTATCTCCAAATCTTGTATCATCTTTTGATTTTAGTCTTTCTATTCACACAATGATTATGTTTAGTGAAAGTCTTTGTAACTTTATTTGCTGCTATTGTGGAACTAAATGGAATGAAATATATCCCATTACCCGCACGCACACCACACACTCACGCACACACTCCGCCCACTAACAAGATCACATATCTATTTCTGCGTAGTCCAGTTACCTAGAATCAACCATCTGCGCAGACGGCAGGTGAACGATTTCCTTTTAACTGGAGACGTATCGTCTTTAAGTGGGAAAACCGATGAATTTTGTTCCTTGCCCTTTGTCAGTAAAAATGCGATGCATCATATTTTTTTCCTTTCCTTAGTAGTAGGGACGGTCACTTTTTTTAAAACTAGATTTAGATAAACAATACATTAATTGTGTTACTACAAATAAGAGCCATCATTTTGTTTATAATAAAGGGCCTATAAAAAGCTTTGACTGTACATGTATTTCAAACTACTGATATTCGCTCAAATGTATTTCTTTTTTGTGTCATGTGCGTTAGCAATGTTTAAAAGATAATAATAATAACAAATTACATTTATGAATAATATGTATATGTTGGAGCACAATGTTTTATAGTCCATACAAGAAATATAGCATGATTGACAATACCTTTTAGATGGCACTTACATACTACATAAAGTCATTGCTAATACGCTTCAACGTGTTTGCATCCATTCTATAATAATGGCAATGCTTGCGTATAAGCCTGTAATAAAAGATGCATTTTTCATGCACAAGCACATACCAATTTAAAAAAACTTCAGAGCTTACGTGCATACAATAGCCTTCCCAAGGTTGCGTGTCAAAACGGTTGTGTGTTGCTACTGGACAGTGTGTGGGATAAGCATTCATACCATGCGTCAATTTGAAAAAGAGGGGGCTATAGATTATTACAATACTCCGACGGGCATGCTGTCAAATGGTTTGCTGTATTTTGTTAATAAGTCCAACTTCAAAGTATAGTAGAGTTAAATACGAAATCAATTGATTCTGGCGATCATTTACACAAAAGTCGTGTAGTGTGTTCTCATCTACCGTAGATAATTCGACTTGATTCACATAGGCCTACATAAATGTTACTCCATATCCAAATGATCATAATGATGATAATAATAATTATAAGTATAATTATGAGAATTGTAAGGCGCCAAATCCACTTGAAATCAGCTGCTCAAGGCGCACTTATATCAACAACAAAATATCCAGCTTACTTATCTTTGAATATATAAGACTCGGGCGATTAATTCGATAATATATTTTAGTATTTGTTTTATATTGATTTTAAGTCGTTGACGAGGGGGTGTTAAAAGTACTTGGGAGATACCAGCACAATTCATTCCGGTCGAATATCACACATACTCAATCGCAATATGATTGCTTTGGATGGATGGCGCCTATAAAAGGGCACTCCAGTCTCCATCTACATTAAAGGCGCCACTAACACCTGCAGCTTAAAGCGGGTTGAGAGGATGTGGGAGTAGCCATGAATCTGAGAGCCACCTTTTAATAGACTTAGCAAAAATATGGTGAGTAAAAAGGGAGAAATCGACAAGCAAACGGTACACATGAAGAAAGAAAGGTTCAAATTTGCACCTTTGAAAATGTAAAGCAAGTGAGTAATAATGAACATTGTAAAGGTTTTTTTTACATCCTCGAGGATTGTTTTTTTTTTTTTCTTCTTCTTCTTCTTCTTCTCCTTCTCAGTTTTGGGTGTAAATCTTTAACATTTTATTCGTGTAGAAGATATAAACGCCCTAAAATAATGAGATGAGAATCAAGTAGCCACATAGCCGCGATAGGTGATTCGAAAGGGTGAAATATGCGACATCATTATCACTAAGCGAATTATAGTTAATGCATCATTTCATATTTTCTTTTTAAAAATCTGACTATAAACGTCGAGTGGTGGTATACTGACTACCATTGCGACTTTCACACTTAGTGTATTCCGCATATTTTATCTTTCCATTTCCATATCTAAAGCCCCGAGAAATCCTCTTACGTGAGGTTGTACTACAAGCCTCTCATAGTTTAAAACCTTTTTGATCTTACACAGATAAAATGCTTATCAGTCTCCCCGAAATTCGCTTCGCCACCCAAGGCCATTTACCAACTGAAAACGTCACCAATGTCTAAAAGGATAAAAGATGAAATCTGTGACGTTATATGGTGGTGATGGTAGTCAGGCAAAACGTACCGATTAAGATTGAATGATAACTCGGAAAATGGTTTTCAGAAAGGTACATCAAAGAGTGAGAGATATTGATTGCAAAACATGAGATGGTGTGAATTTACATGATGGAAATCAAATATGTAGGAAAATAGTCGAGGTTACAAGATATTGTACAAACTATTAGAGAAACACGGTTCTCGTTTTAGTTGACCGTCTTGACGCGAGTGCTTTTTCAAAAGTGCAAAACATTTATTCTTGCTATTCATTTTCTTCTGTTTATGAAAACAGTCAGTCAAACAGTTGTAGAACTTGTCGGACATCTCAGAGGGAAGTAAAGGGTATGACATTTATAAATTTCAAGTCATTTTTTTCCCATTTAAATTCATTATTATACCGATGGCTGAAAAGCGTAGTGAGACAAATGAGAGATACAACACCTTCTGAGGTGAAAACTAGTGCTCGAGCAGTTGTAAAACAACTGTAAATAAATGTAAAATGGAAGCCAGAAACACTAGCCAAAGTAAAAAGAAACAGTATACTTGCCACCTGAGGTCTCTGAACGCATGCTGTAGCTAAATTTGGACAAGACATTGGATCGGAGATGAAAATGAGGATAATACAAACAAATGTAAGCCTCAGGGTAATTCAATTATCCTAACCTTATTCTTCAGGTATGGGGTATTCTGTCGGTATTCGTAAATTGAATTCAAGCTATCTTTCTTCCTTCCTCAACTGTGACTTCGGGATATGTTTAAGAAAAACGCGTATGAGATATACAGTTATCGCCTAAGGTTACAAATGCCGTTCTTCTACTGTTTATGTGACCCCATCTACTGAACGCTGGGTGACATGTTACATAGAAGTTTTATAAAATGATGGCATTGAAGTATTATGTATCATATAAGCAAATGATCTGATAAGGATCGAAGCGTCATGCTTGGTAGAATTATGTTCTAGCTCTTTATAACCGTGACAATGAGAAAAGTTTACCAAGCAAGTCTTTAACTTTAAATAATGCCCCCCCCCCAAAAAAAAAAAAAAAAAAAAAAAAAAAAACGAAATTGAAATCGAAAACTGTACTTACCTGTGCAGCTGTAAGCGACTTAAATGTAGCTTTTTCATTTTCATATGAACGTGAAAACTGACAAATTATTTATTAATTTGTATTTAGTGTCAAAAGAACACCTCCAGAAGTTTATACAAACGAACAGCGTTCAGTGATGGGAAAGTGAAACCTTTTTTTTTCCAATAAGAGTAGTCTGAATTTAAGTAGAGGAGTAGTAGAGGAGTAGTTTTTAACACCACCCATTTTGTTGTTGCTTCCCATGGCATTTTGGACTGATTTTTTTTTTTTTCAATATGGGGTAAAGTTAGATGGTATCTTAAAATAAAGACCATCCATGTCTAAAGTCTTTGCCTTAATTTTAATCATTTGCGAGATGGGTATTAAAGACATTACAGTGCTTTAAAATGGACGGAGGAGAAGGGTATTATTTTGACCCCCCCCCCCCCCCCCCCCCC
>BEXV01000181.1:169601-190542 GCA_003118195.1 Hemicentrotus pulcherrimus | reverse complement strand
CCCCCCCCCCCCCCCCTTCCCTGCTGTACGACTAGGCCCCTGGCATTGGTTAAGATACATTTATGAACGAGGTACCACTTAAAACCAATTTTAACCTAATGAATGAATGCCACAATGCACGATATGGCCGGCCCACGCCAACAAAAATCTGCTGCCAGACGCCAAAAAATGTGGCCCAAGTAAAATATTCGGGTTTGTTCTAGCTCAATTTTAGGCCCTTTTTAACGACCCCAGGGGCCATATTATGCAGTAAAAGGGCCCCAAGTCGGCAGACGTTCATATTGGAATATATTGTCCTAGGTTCCTCTCCGAAATTCTCAATACTCAGATTTTGGAACCATGTTTTTTTTAATCATAGAGCACTGTGCTGCCGGGCTATAGGGCAGACGAAAGAATACACATTTTGTCAAAAAAGTGGATGAAACACTTATTCTAGAATATTAGAATGTTAATAATAATGCATTATAAATCGTATTATGTATACCTTAGACTTTCTATATGTGTATCATGAATGCTTACAATATTCTTTTTTATTTGTAATGATTTGTTTTACATGTATTTTATTTATTTACATATTCGTTATCTTGCATTGAAATTATTTTTAAAAGAATGAAACCTTTCATTTCATATGAATGTGATCAGACGATGAAAGTGTATAGGCCTTCTTTGTTGTTTCTTTGATTCAATAAAATGATTTGCATACAAAAGAAAATTTTAAATCATCCATTTACCCATCTGCCACATTAGTTTTTTTTTTTACGTGCACCCTTTATATGACGTCTTTTAACAACTAGAAACTGAGAGATATTCTTCATTCCTCTCACTATAACAAAATGAAATAGGGATCTTCAGGCAAAACAAATCATAGAGTTGCCAATTTGTGATTGATCGAGCCTCACCTTTTAAAAATGTGTCACTGTCATTGACAATTTTCTTCGAATTTTCCTTCATGCTTTTATGAAAACAATGTTAGTATTGGGATGGGCTGCCCTGTTTAACATGTATACGATTATTGATCCTTTGTATAAATTAGTCTCGGTAATGAAATGAAAAGAAATAAGTTTAAATTAGTGTAAAAACGATCGTAAAGTCTTTCGATTCTCGACTCAAGATCTTTCGATTCTCAACTCAAGATCAATTTCAATAGCCTGTTTGGTATATCCAATAGAATTGTGTGCAGATTGCGTGATACGTATATTAAAGGGATAGTTGAGTTCTGTTGCAGAGGAAGCTACACAAAATATTTTTTGTGAGATAATGAAAAACTGAGTGTCAAATTTGAAAGAACATAATATCTAAATGACAAAATCATCTTTGATTGATCAAAATCGGTTCAGAGACGTCTGAAATATAACGATTTCTAATACTTGTGTACCACCACAAATATTAGATATTTTGAAAATTTTGAAAAAACAAAATAACTCTTTTGCGTCGTATTTCAGCCAATGCCGATGTTGGGGGTTTTTTGTTAGCATTTTCGTGTTGCTTATATTACGCACAACCAGCCGGCCCATGTTTTGTTATTTTTAATTAAATAATTAATTAATGGTCGCCGTGGAGCTGAATAGGTATGCTCGTATTGGCTAAATTTCACACGTTTTGGGGCCTAAAATTACCTTCATAGCAATTTACGTTCTAAAGGGGCACTAGAACTGTCATAGATAAGAATAAAAGCAATAACTATGCACTTTGAAAGCATTTGCAGTCTTAAAACAGAACTCAACTTTCCTTTATTTTCGCACATTTTTATAGGGGACAAACGAGATTCATGATATTGCATAGGGTTGATATTTACGAAANGGGGGGTCGGGGTAAATACTCGAGGGGAAATCTCTCAGCGCACTTGCCCTTTGAGCAATGTTAGCCAGGGGTAGATAATATTGTCGCAGGGGGTAACTGTATGGGGTGCTATTTGTAGTAGTCCCGGTGTAGTTTTCTCCTTTGCTTCTTTGAGAGAAAAAGCTCTTGAGTTTTTCAATTAATCCTGACATATTGCTGTTTTGAATAAATTTAGATAATGATGTTTGTCAATACACCTTGTTTAAGCTGTCATTCTTAATGTACAATGCATTAACATTAAATACAATAATTAGTAGTCAACCGAAGTCCAATAAAACTTTCCTCCAATCATTCTTCAATACAAAAAAACGATTTCGCTCCTGTTTGAAGGATATCAGAAAAACACAAAATATGACAAATTTATTGGTCTTTTAGCTGTTGAACGGATTACATAGGACTTTAGGAGAAGAAATCGTTTGGTAAGATATTTCGAGGAGGAAAAAAGTGCATAAAAACATTTTTATTTACATGAGAACATTGAATAAAGTGGGTGTTGGGCTTTTTTCTGGGCAAGCCTTGACCTAACCCAGATTCTGTCTGTTCGTTTTTCAATCATCGTGTTTTCCCCTATATCACACCCAACCCAGTGCTGAAAGTCTCCCCTAATCTCGCGATCCCTGAATACACATGATCGATAAAAAGAGTATGAAAAGAGAATAAAAAGAGAATGAAACAGAAATGAAAAGGAATGTCTCTGTTTAGTGTTGAGGGTGTGTTAATTTCTCAGCTGATTGGATACAAAACATGGAAACAGTCCAGGCAGTGGAATAGTCTTGGCTTTATAAGAGTTAGTTGGTTATTAATAATGACGCTTTGTCAATTCAATACACATTCATGTATTGCGTATTACCAAGGAGCTTTCTTGGTATTACTACATTTTAATTACATGTTTTCCTCTATTTTTAGAATGACGACATGCCTCCTTCCTGGAGAGGAAAAATCATTGGGGGAGGGAATAGTTTTCGCTATCATTTAAACAAAAAAATCATAATCATTCCTGTAGATTCCAAACGCCGAGCTAGCCCTCACAAAATGTGTTGGCGTCATGATCAGGCCTAAACAAAAAAGATGCTGTATTCCCCTTTGCAACCGACCAAAAATCTTGAAATCTACGATTCGGCTTCAAAATTTAAAAAAAGGTTTTTTTTTTCGAGGAAAAAATGTATTACAGCATTCAAAACTGAGAAATATAAGCCCATAGAGGGAGTAAAAAAAAAGGTTTAAAAAAGTTTTTTTTTTTTTTAAAGATTTCCGACCGACCGACCCATTTTTGGCACCTAAAGGGCAATACAAAATCTTTTTTTGTTTAGGCCTCATGCACTGAGGTGCATCTGTATGCCTGCCATGTATGCATGGCAATCCTAAAAGGGCCGGGGCGCGTCTTTTTTTCCCCGTAATATAGCCCTCCCAGGATGGGTATTAATATTTGAATATATTATGAATATTTGCGTTGGTACGGTGAGGTGGAGATCAAATTCAAAATTAAATCGGCTAGATTTTGGACTAAATTAACCAATATGTCGCAATTTGATTATGGACAAGATACGACCTGGGTCATGCGTTTTGATTTTGACACAATGTCACTTATTTAAAAGTAAACTTAGCTTTGCATTTGTAATTTTTGTATGAAATCTCATATTTGATAAATTATTATCTCATCATATTCTGTGTGCGTGCGTATCATGAATATTGATGACTAGCGCATGACGTAAAGGACCTATTGGGCCCCTTTTTACATATGAAAGTGCCCCTTTTACTTTGATAATTGCCCCTATTAAATTGTAAAAATGCCCCCTCCCCCATTCCATCTCTGATATGTGCCCCTTTTATTTTGACACGTACCTCTTTTCCCTGACAAGTTCCCAGTTTCCTTTGCAATAAGTTTCCATTTTCCAGTCAAAAGTGCCCTTTTTAATCTCTAGTAAGTGCTCCTATTCGGGTAGGAGAAGTGCCCCTTTTCACTTTTGTTTAGCGCCCCCTTCCTCTCTGATAATTGCCCTATTCAAATCTTAGAGGTGCCCCTTTTACTTTGACAATTGCCCCTTTTCCTTTGTAAGAAGTGCCCCTTTACTTTTTAATTACTACCCCTTTTTAACTCGGATAAGCGCACCTTATATTTTCACATGTGCCCCCTTTTCATTAAGTGCCCCTTTTTCTCATGATAAGCGCCCCCCTCCCCATTTAAAAAGAGCCCTCCCCTTTTCACCTATACTAGTGCTCCTTTTCTGGTAAATGACCATATTCAATTATGAGAGATACTCGTTTTATTTTGACAAGTGCCCCTTTTCCTCCCGATAAGTGCTCTTTTCATCTTTATTAACAGCCCCTTTTATTTTGACACGTGCCCCTTTTCCTTCCTAATAAATGCTCTTTTCCTTCATATAAGTGCCTCTTCCCCTGTTCATAAAAGCCCCCTTTCACCTCCAATAAATGCCCATATCAAAATCTGATCGCTGCCCCTTTTCTTTCAACAAATGAACATTTTCCTTTATTATTAGCGCCCCTTTTTCATTCTTATAAGTGCCTCTTTTCATATATGGTCAGTGCCCCCTTTCACCTCTGATTATTATCCTTTTTTTAACAATGATGCGTGCCCATTTTCCTTTCTTATAAGGAACCTATCCTTTTTTCATAAATGCCTCTATCAAAATCTGATGGTTGCCTCTTTTTCCGTCGACAAATGCCCATTTTCCATTCTCACATGAGTGCCTTTTGTTATCCCTGGTGAGTGCCTCATATTCACCTCTGATAAATAAGTACCCTTTATACTTTGACACGTGCTCTTTTCATTTTCTTATCCCTTTGATAAGTGTCCCCTTTTCCTCTCATCATTAAACGTGCCCCTAATTTCAAGCGACTAAGAGCAATATCTCCCAAAGCTCGCTCGCTACGCTCGCTCAAATTTCTAGATGTTATGATTATGTTACTTATCATATATCTTTTCAGTCTGCTCTCATGAGAATGTGCTTATTTATAACCCGATGAGGTTCGGGTTTTTCCTCTTTATAAGATGTAGTTTTTTGTACTGCGACCTTACAAATGTTAATTTTTGTCCTCGCTCGCAAATTATTTTTTCGACCATCATACCCAACTGCATACCTAACTGATATGATGCTTAAGCAATATGTTATGTGATGTATAAAGAGAAAAAAATATTGAAATCATCCCTGATAATGTAATCAAAATATAGGGTTATATACCTATATCTAAAAAATTGTATATTTTCACTTTGAGATTTCCCTTTGTAGGTGCCTTTTTTTTCTCTCCAGAAAGTGCCCTTTAATACAGATGACTTAATACAGATGACCATGGAAATGTATAGGAAAATGTATACAAAGTATAGTCTAGGTTTAGGTCTACGCCCATTTATGGAAGGTGTCAGTCTATTGTCAAATAATAATAACACAAATGAAAAAAAAAAAGGTCCGAGCTTGCACGTCGCCATTGGTGATGACACTCATAAATGATACAATTTTTTTATCGAGGGAATTATTAATTATTTTGTAACCCCCACCCAATAAGGAAGATAAATTGGGGCATCGGGACCATTTTTCAATATATAAATTTAGATAAATTGGATTTTTAAAAGTTAAACTGTTGAAGAATTCAGTGGCGCGTGGCTGGCTAGCAAAACATTGGCTAAGGGTAACGCTAGACTCTGCCTCTAGTCGTTTGCACAGTATAGTTGGATGAAGTGGCTAAACAGTTGTGTAAAAAAAAATATGCGCCGCGCGCGGCGCGGATATCCAAATGGTTGATGACCTGTGACCTATATCTCAGTCTGTTGTTGCCGAGAGACGATACGCTGTCTTATGTTTACGTTTGTAAATGGAGTGGTAATGTACGCAAAGATTTCTTTGTTTTCGTATCTTGCTATTTTGTTTATATCATAACATACTGCTTAGTATATTATTATACATATAGGGCCAACAGTTTCTAAAAATTGTCCTTAATATAGCAAAGTTTGCTTAGACTAAGTATTTTTGCCTGTTGTCCTGAAACTTTCGTCCAGTCCCACTTGCTTGTATTTGTGTACAGTGGGGAGCTCCATGTACATGTATGTGCATCAAGCCAGGTGAGGTCAATTAGATCTACGCATAGCATATGCTTTGTTGGAGTGGCCAATAGCAATCGACTTGGTATTGAACAAGGCTTGTCCTTTATAATCCTTTCATGCTTAATTTCATATTAGATCTTGACTAGATCTAGACCTTTGCACATTGAGCACTGTACAGTGAGTTTTTCGCGCTCTCATTGGACGATCCACTCGAGTGGCTTCAAGAGAAAAATATCATTAAACTAAGCAAAAAGGGTCTAGATCCACACATACTGTAGCTGCATTACGATCCTGGCTGTGTGTTAAAAGCTGTGCTATTGACTCAAATGCCACTGTACAAAACTCAACTGATTTCATTTTAAATCGGTACTTTAGTGGCAATTAATGACACCTAAATAGCAGTAAAATACAATTTTTTCAACTTACCAATGTTAGAAAGAATAATTAAAAAATTCACAGCGTGAGTCTACTGTCAAACTTACTTACAGCCACATCATCTTCATTGCGAGCATCTGTGTGTTATGTGTATATTGACTATTCGTGTGTACGATTACTGACTATTAGCACATAGTGCAGCGCTAGAGGTCAATACGCATTAGCATTGACTCTATGCTTTGCTGGAGTGTCTAGATCCAGATCTACTATAAAGACATAGGCCCGTATTCTGAAGTCTTGTCTAACTCCTGTTTAACTAAACAGTTGTCTAAGTCCTGTCTAAGTCCCGTCTAACTTTAGACAAGAAGTCGTGTCTAACTTTTTTCGTATTCTGAAGTCGTGTTTAAATAAAGTTAAACACGAAGTCCTGTCTAAGTCCTGTTTAACNCCTTTGCACATTGAGCACTGTACAGTGAGTTTTTCGCGCTCTCATTGGACGATCCACTCGAGTGGCTTCAAGAGAAAAATATCATTAAACTAAGCAAAAAGGGTCTAGATCCACACATACTGTAGCTGCATTACGATCCTGGCTGTGTGTTAAAAGCTGTGCTATTGACTCAAATGCCACTGTACAAAACTCAACTGATTTCATTTTAAATCGGTACTTTAGTGGCAATTAATGACACCTAAATAGCAGTAAAATACAATTTTTTCAACTTACCAATGTTAGAAAGAATAATTTAAAAATTCACAGCGTGAGTCTACTGTCAAACTTACTTACAGCCACATCATCTTCATTGCGAGCATCTGTGTGTTATGTGTTTATTGACTATTCGTGTGTACGATTACTGACTATTAGCACATAGTGCAGCGCTAGAGGTCAATACAAAATTAGCATTGACTCTATGCTTTGCTGGAGTGTCTAGATCTAGATCTACTATAAAGACATAATGATTAATGTCATCTAAGAATAAACTTTAGTCTAATGAGTAATGTCACTAAATGAAGTTGAGACAGAAAAGCCAGAACTTCAGAAGCAAAAATAACTTTCATGCAATGAGAAAAGGCGGCAAATATACAAAAGACCTTTTCTTCACTTTTTGTCATTGTAAATATCTATCGCCATAAAATCATGAAAAAATATTGATAAAAAGTTGGTGTTTGATTCTAATTTTTTGACAAAAAATCTTGTATTAGAGTTTAAAGATAATGGCACTGCATAGAAATTGTAATCCATGGGGCAACGTCAAAATCCATGAACAGTAGTCTTATTATATTGCAGTCTAGTCAGATTTACTCTCAATGCTGAATAATTTATTTCAAGGGCCTTTTTCCTCTCCTAGATCCTGTTACAAAGAAATTAGGGAGGGGCAGGGATGGGGACTGTTGAAGATGGAAATGAAGTTGTTGGGGTTTTTCAGTGGCAAAATAAGTGACAATGCTCCTTAAACCTTTGCACCTTCCTCTCATAGTCATAAGGAAATCATGAAGAGGTAGATTCTTGAAGTTTGGTTGGCTTTGATGATAAAGAATATAAATTCACACTCTTCTTGTTTACACTTACATGTGCATGTACATGTACATGTATATATGTCTGAGCGGAGTAACATACATTTTGTGCACATACTTACCCTACTAATTGGTTCTACAACAATAACCCTCCCCCCCCCCAGGACAATATCCCCTGAAAAATGACCCCTCTCCCCCTAAAAAAAAATCTGCTTTTATTAAAACCAACTTCTAATCAGGTTAGACTTCCTCTTTAATGATCAGAAGAGGGGGTAATTGTCTTTGGGGAGTAATTTTTCGAGGGGTGATTGTCCAGGGTGTAATTGTCCTGATATGATGCGAAATAATTGTCAATGTCTTGATAAAAATCTGTAATGAACATTGAGCAAGGTGAGATATGCTGATCTCTTTTAACAGGAAATATTTTAGACTTTAAAGTCATAACTTTGTAAAATTAGTATGATTCCAGTGTTTTACATCAAATAATATTCCCAGATTTTCAAAAGTCTTACTCATTTGTTTTCTGCCTGTTTTCTTTTTTTCTTCTTTAGAAATCTCTTGGAATGGTTTAGACTGCAATGAGCAGGGAACATCAGCCATGGATTTGGAAACGATTGAGGAGATAGATGATGCAGCTCTCTCAGAGTTTGGTAAGGAGACTGAGGAAAAAGACAAACTTGAAAAGGAATCTGAAGACCAGAATACAGAAGAGCCTGATGGAGATGAGGAAAAAAAAGATGAAGACTCTCTGGAGAAAAGAGAGGATGAGAATGCAAATGAAATCATTTTGACTTCAGGTGAAGTACTTCAGCCTGTAAATACAGTTGTGGATTCAGATATGCAGACATGTGCTCTGGATGAAACACCTGAAGTTAGTCAAGAAATCACCCAAGAAGACAATGTTGAACCAGTGCCATTAGATGTTAGTACTTTGGTATACAGGGATACTCACAGCAGGTTCTGTCTAGATTTATCAGAAGAGGACATCAGTGTAATACCTCCAGATACCTTTGAACTTGATTTCTTGAATTACTTATCAGTGACTTGTATACCTCTTTATGAGATCCCATCTGGTCTTACTTACCTTCAGCAGCTAGATTCATTGATATTGAGGGAGTGCTCGCTAGCAGAGTTCCCCAGGAGTATCTGTGCATTGCCGCTCTTGGAAAGTTTAGACTTGAGCGGAAATGAAATCCAAGAGATTCCGACAGAGATAAGAATGCTGCCCTCATTGCAGCAAATTGACCTATCCGACAATCAACTAACTGCCCTACCAAATGAATTCTGCCACCTGCGGAAACTCATCTGCGTCTTTCTCTCCCAAAACAAACTGACCAGTCTGCCAGCCAACATCTCACATCTCCGCAACATCCAAGTCTTGGAGATGAACAATAACATGCTGAAGTGGTTGCCAAAACAAGTCTGCCTCTTGGATCAACTTGTAAAGCTCAGTCTCTGTGGGAACTACCTTCAGACATTGCCAGCAGACTTCGAGTACCTCTTTAACCTGCAGGAGTTGCACCTTGAACAGAACAGCTTCTTCTACCTCCCCATCCAAATATACTGGCTCCCAGAATTAGAGGAACTGTACCTTAGTCAGAATCACATCCAGGAGATATCCTCAGAGATTCAGAAGCTCACTAAGCTTAGGGTTCTAGATCTTAGAACCAATGAGCTCAACACCGTTCCGCAAGAGATTTGTCTTCTTTTAAACCTGGTATTTCTTGGTCTCAGCTCAAACAGTCTAACATCCCTCCCAAACAACATGAACAGACTTTACAAGTTGGTAGAATTCCTAGTAGGTATGTGATGTTATCTGATTTACATTCATTTTCTTTTAATTGCAATGCTGTTATTAAAAACTGTATTAAGTACAATAGGTCTGTCCTCATCAGCCTGAGTTGGCCAAATAGCCTGCTATTTTGTGATCCGGAAAATAAGCCCCAGGTTACAAATCGCGTCTTTCATCAGCTCATAACTTGAGCTCATGCAAGAAATTAGCTTGATAAACTTGCTCAGTGTTCGCGCATAGTGCGTGTCTTCGTGCTGGTGAAAATGGAACAGCAAATAGCCAACTATTTGAATCTTCACCTGCTGAAATAGCCCGCTATTTCGTGATCTGGCTAATTTCCCGGATCAGAAATAGCGGGCTATTTGGCTAACTTTGGTTGATGAAGTCACTGATGAAGTCATGGATAATGACAACCCCTCCATATCACTTTAAATATTTACACTTTGATACGTTCATCTTCTTTATTGAAGCAAGGGGTATGAATGTGTCCCCATGAAATGAAATTTTGACAACTGTCTTTCTGCCAATTCTTATGAACGATTCGGTATCTAAGTGAGCTGCTGCCCTGGTACGACCTATTTTTGTATCAATACTATGATGTCGCTATTCCAAATAAATAGGAAATGCTCTACTTATATTGTATCATGTTTTCTTATCAAATCAATGTAACATAAATGTGGATAATATAAGATGCAATGTTTTGATACATACTTGTCAGCACAATTTTGTTTTATTGATCATGATCTGCATTTATGTCTTTTGTATTCTTCTTCCATTCATTTCTTCAGGCAACAATGAGCTGACTGAAATCCCTGATGACCTATCGCTCCTGTCACAGCTTCAAGTTCTTGATCTATCCAACAACCATATGTCAGAACTACCTGTCGAGATTGCTAGTCTCAAGCAGGTATGAAACCAAATCTTAATTCATAGCTACATGTATGTGTAAAGGGATGCATAATCATTATTTTGCTTTGTTGTTTTGTTGTTGGCTGGTTAGGGGGGGGGTAATATATATGTTTGTTTTTCTATTTGTATTCTTTCTCTTCTTGACAGATCTTTTTTTCCCACAAAAGAGTCCATGCACAGAGTCTATTCTCGTTATCGCCAGTACATCAAAAAAGCCTGAGTTTGGCCTCTTGGATTTAATTTCAAGCCACTTTTGTTACAATTTAGATCTCACGAATGCATTTGAATAAATTACAAAAGTTTCAACTCCTTTCTTTCACCTACATGTACCTGCATATAGTACACTTCTACGTACCATGTGTATTTTTCAAACAACTGTTAGGCGTATGTCCTTGAAAATCAAAAAGGAAAAAGGAAAACCAGGACATCAACCCTATTTTACTAATTTTTATTTTCGTTTTTCTATGAACAGGTAAATGTGCTGTCACTACAAGGCAACCAAATCTCTACATTTCCACCTGGTGCTTGCCTTCTCAGTAAATGTGAAGTGTTGTCCTTTGATATGAACCTTCTCAGTAGACTGCCCAGTGAGGTGAAGCATATGAAATCTCTTCAGAGTGTAACCATAACCAACAACAGGTGAGAAAGATGGTTAATCTAGAAACCAGCTTGTATAGTATGTAGATGTTTGATAAATTTATGCTTTTTTAAATCAATTATGAGGCAATCAATTCTGATGTTTGTGTATTGTGTAAAACCCCAATAATGTATGCCATTATACCAAGAGTTTTCAGTTTCATAAACATGTAAATGGATTTAATGAACAAGATAGACTTGGACATTTGTCATCTCAAACAATATTTGTCTTTGGGTACATCATTTTGCAATCGCAAGATAACAAATTCTTTGACAAATTGTTATTTTAATTTTAGGGATGACTTTATATCAATGAATCAATCTATCTTTTCATTGGAGGTGTAAGAGCAGTAAAATGCTAAAGTTGCATGCCATGAATTATTGCTTGCAAAAGATGGGTCATACTGATTTTTTTTTTTTTTTAATTCATATTCAGACTCAAGCAGTTCCCAAAGGAGTTGTGTGAAGTGAGGACCCTTCAATTCTTAGATCTGAGTCAGAACCTCATCAGCTCAGTACCTGCTTCAGTGCGACGTCTACAGAACCTTGAGAAGTTAATTCTTAACAAGAATATATTCACAGCCATCACTCCAGAGATGTGTACGCTCAAGAACCTGGTCTCCCTCAGCATGTCAGATAACCAGATAACAGAGATCTGTGAGGAGGTCAGCATGTACCAACGGTTAGTAGCCCTGGATCTCTCCAACAACCAGTTCCCGGTCTTTCCTCCAGAGATCTGGACCATCCCGCGGCTCAGGATCCTTCACTTCATCCAGGAAAAGGGTGTGAAGTCTTCTTTCCTGCAGCCTGCCATCTACAACTGCCAGGACTTGGAAGAGATCTATGTACAGCACAACTGCCTTACGGTGATCCCAACCACCATTCGATCCCTCTCCAAACTCAGGATCTTCTGTGCCTCGGACAACTGCCTCACGGACATCCCGGAGGCGTTCTGTGAGCTGAAGAACCTGGAGGTTCTGAAGCTTGAAAGAAACGAAATCAAGTCACTGCCAACAAACTTTGAGATGTTGACTGACCTAAGAGTATTGAGGCTGGATACTAATCCTCTGGCACACCCACCAAGTGAGGTATGTGAAGGAGGTGCCATGGACCAAATCACCAGCTTCATCAAGAAGGCAGATGAAAGAGAGGGTGAGTTTGGTGTTTGGTTACACAAGCAATAATTTACTTCAATATGATAAATGTTCATTTAAAAGAAATATAGTTGATATTCTTGTATTACTATTATCATCATTGACAAATGACTTCTTTCCTTCCCCTAAGGTTATATGCCACACACAAAAATTCCCTGTGTGACAATTTACTTATCATGGAATAGATATTCCAAAAGCTTCAAGATCATTTGAATATTTCCACGACAATATGAAGTTTGTCATGGAGCTGATCAAGACCGACAATGTGTAATCTTGCAAATCCATTGTATTGCACAGATCGATCCTTACTTCAATTGGTGCCTAATGTTTGGTGCAAAATTGCGCATGTGGCAAATGAGTTTCCGTGCAGAAAGACAAAACAAGCAACTGAAGTGTTTGATAGTACAAGAACCATCTTATTCCCAATTACCAATGGGTTAAGTCACTTACATTAGTAACTTCCCTTGTTAGCATTTTGTTTTCAAGCTGAATATATGACACTTTTTCTCTTATGTAATTCTTGAAATGGATTGAATATTGTGCTTAATGAATCAAATCGAATAATCAACTGATTCACAAGCTGCATTCAATTTCTAGACATTCTTGATACACAAGGCAGTAATTTGCAATGTGTTTATCTCTCTTCAGAGGCTTTGCTGCGCAAGATGTTCACATGTGTGGCAGCTAACTTGAGAGAGCGGGAGGCCCATGACCTGATGCGTGTCTTTCACTTCCCAAAGGATGTCATGACCCAGATGGAGAGGCAACATAGAGGATCCACTCCTGACGCCCTCACCATGTCTGTCGTCAAGCGATGGCGGGAAGAGAAAGGTCATGCCGCTTCTCCCGATGAACTGATACGCTACGTTGGGCTTATTGATATGCCAGTGGTGACCAGCAAACTGAGGACCATTCGTGTGGATTCACAGGTTCATCGTTTGTGAGTTAGAGCTCTATGTGACATCAGTCAGTATCTTGGACCATGCATTTGACTATCTTCTCCTGATGAGTGTGTGGTAATATCTGATATTCTCATTGGAGCTACATGTAATAAGGATCCATGATAGGGAATTCTCTTTCTTACCTTTTCTTACATGAAGTAAAGTTAAAGATAAAGTTGAGTTCTGGTCATGCGATTGCATTCTGAAAAAAAAGGTGTGGAAAGGATCAGAAAAAGTTGATCATGTAGCATGTAAGTATTGGTGACTTGGTAAAGTAACAAGCATGCACACAGAAAGATGTATATGGGAATACACAAATGGTGTTGGGACCTTATACCTTGATTTCCTTATCTTTCTATGCTCATTACTCGGCCATTATACATTTTCTATCAAAATTGTTTGGCAAATGACATTATTTGTAATCTTTAACATTCCGTATAAATTTTGTTTGATTCTGTGAGAATTTTGTTTTGTTTTGTTTTTTACCAGAACTCTAGTTTATCTTTAAGCTGGTTGTAGGCAAACTTATCATATTGGTATGTGCTGTAGATGAAGTCCATATGATCCTGTTACTGTGCTGCTTCTTAATTACATGTATGTGGTAAAGCACTCAGGGAGGTGTCAGTTATACTGTAGGTTGTGACAGTTTTCTTGAACAGTGTACAGTGTACATGTATGTACGGGAATGTATGGGAATCAATTAGCACTGATTGGTTTGAAGTACTTGAAGAATATATTCATGTCTGTTTAACAAAGCATTTCAAGTATCATTAAAAAATGTATAGATTCTGAAAGGGAAGTATCAAAGAGAGTGAATTAAAAAAAAAAGATGCATTATGAATTGTATATCGGAACAAATTCATACTGTGGAGTCTAAAACTTCAGGTACAAAAGACTGTGTTTCTAAAGTGACCCAAAAAGAAGAAAAAGAAATATTTGTTAATGACATTCAATTGATAAAACATTACCTAAAAAATTAGCTAACTTACTAACAAAATGAATGAATAGATTAATTGGATATGATAATAATTGATTGATTATTTAACCAATATAAATGAATAAATAGATGAATATATTTATGTATGAAAATAAATATATAATTATATGAATACCTAATGTGTCTAGATGAGGAAGAATTCAGTTTCTGTCTCTTGAAAACTATGAAATGAAAGCTATATTCCGTTGTGTGTAACTATTTCCTGTAAAAAACAAATTATCATATTTATATTAACCTAGATATTAAACTGTGATATTTATTGATAGTGAAACAACCTCACCATGTCTAAGAACATTGAATGTCTTCAAGTTGTCTTCTTGCTGCTTCAAGAAATGAATCAAAACTCAGTTATCTGTTAAAGTGCCTTCATTCTTTTAATTCAACCAAAAGTATTTATCACACTAAAATAGTTGGTATTATTTTAATTTGACAGCTTTTTCAAGGAATACATTGAAACTAAATCATTTACTCTGGTGCCTTATTTATTTCAAACAAAGCATATTCACATTGTTTGGTCAGTAATCAGATTACCACATTAGATTGTGTGTGACATGAGATTAAACATTGTTGCTTTATGTATATAGGGATATTTTTTAGACTTTTATGAATATTTCTGTATTTGCTGCAGGTAAACTTTATATTGAGCTTCCAGTTTACACCAGCTGGGAGAGTATCATTAACAAATGGTATCTAATTTTTACTAGGTTTAAGGAAATAAGGGAATGTTGAACATTAGACAGTGGGTCACCTACTTGCCCCTCAGTCACAGTTTAAAGTTTACTCCTAAGTGACTTCCAAACTGACTGATTCTTCACCATTTGTGTCATGAAAACTTTGTTTTTTATGTTGGTCTTGAATCAGTGTTTGACATGGGTATCATGACCCTCAAGAGGCACTGTGCTACTTAAGTAGTGCAAGCAATGATCTGTGATTTACTTTTCCTCAAATACTCACACACATCCATATGCACACAAAGAGTAATTACCTTAATACCTCAGTCAAACTAACAAGACCAACACCTGACTGACTAAACACCTGACTGACTACACACCAAACCAAAAAGTATATTCCCCCCCCCCCTTACCCCCTCCTCCCCAGCGACCGAACATCAGTTGGTTTGAAGTCGGTGAAGAGTCTGTAGTGTTTAGATACTTTGTTTTAAATTAATGGAGTAAAAACAATATACTGTAATTGTAGGTTTTGTGCCCACGCATAGAACCTGAAACTCTGAAATATGCATGCTGCAAAGATATATGTATAGTCAATTGCTCTTTCATTTTTTTCAAGTACATGTATTTAAGTGTTTTATTTTACTCAAGTATATCACAAATTAAATGCCTCTCTTATGATTGTTTTATATCATAGTATGCACTTTTATACAAAGAAGAATTCTAACTATTTATGTGACATTTATTTGGTGAATTGATTTTTATATTGCGGCTAGGTTTCACTTTCAAATGCAGAATAACGTCACGGGACTATTGTTCTTGAAAAAGGCCTTGATCGATTGATCATTTTCATTGTCCTTGAACAATGGAATATCCTGAACAAGAGTATATCCTGATTAGAGTTATATTGAGAAGCAGCAGCAATTTCTGTCAAGTTTGTTTGAAAGTATTATCAAGAAGTGGATGTTGTGTTGCTTAATTCTTTTGACAAAGGTACTTTAACCCAATGAGATTGTACAATATACAAAATGCTATGTAAATTTCTGTTTGTGAAATGCTAATTGCAGAAAATGTACGTGTACATGTAAACAATATCGCTTGTGGATAGTTATGTAAATATTTATATAAGTTTATACTTCTGTTTTATACCATCGTTTTTATATGTGCAGTTGTTACCATATTGCTTTCATATTTACCATATACAGTAAACACACTTCTTCTGGTATAAGATTTTATCAAATGAACAGTGCTCGTTTACTGAAAGTGAGTACTGGTAAACATCTCATTTCTGAAATTAAATGGCCATACATTTTGGAATGCTATTTGAATTTCATGGTTCAACAAGTGTTATGGGGCCTGGATGGACAAAATGTATGCCTTGCTTATGTGTACCACATGTTTAATTTCATTCCAGTTTTTTGTTAATATGATGATAAATATTCCTACTTCAGAAGAAAACTAGGACGTGCAATTTATAAGGGGCAAAGTCGAATGTATTTTTCTTTTAGTGTCCTATACGTTAGCAAGTATTATGGAGTTGAACATCAATCATTTCACTTCATGTTTGGTATGATCCAAGCTCTATCAGTGCTTGTGATTTAATTCAGTACTCAGATATACTTACACCTACATGTGAGTGGTAACTTAGGAAGTTGTATGTTGGACTTAATTGCCAAATGAAATTTAATGTAAAAGATTGTTTGTACTACAAAATTGAAGAATAGCAACGAATACAGACATTCTTAAGGTTTGTTCCTTTAACTTCTGTCAATATTTTCTGATTTTGAATTTCTTTTAATTATGGCAATTTACTTCGATGTGTGCAAGACGAAAAGCTTGCTATTCTTTAAAATTGAATTTGTATATGTAAACCATTTTCGGTGATTTTCTGGACGGGCCTTTCATTTCACCGAGTCTCTCAACATACTGTGAACAATGTTGTAAATATATTAATTATTCCTGTTATATTCACAATATACTGAAGCATATCCAAGTAAGCTTCTTTTTGTGTGGTTTTGTTAGTAGTGTACCTCTTTGTTTAAGGCGATTGTATAATAGAGTTAGAAATGCGTTTCCGTCCATTGTCCGTCCATTGTCATAAGAAGTGCTTTAATAAAATCGTCATGTGTTTCAAATTCATACGACTTGTGTGTAACGCTTTTTCGATTGCTTCGGATGTGATTATGTGAAAATGTTTTGTGGAAAATGAGCTGATACCCTGGCTAATTGGTCATGCACGACGGATTTTTTTATCCTGGAATATTGGAAGCAAGTGATTCGTTCAAGTCTGTGAAGGAGCAACAAAAAAAGTAATGATTATGATCATGTTTTCCTAAAAAAAAGTGATAGATATCATCAGTGCCCCCCCCCCCCCAACCCCTATTCATTGGGCAAATGAAAGTAATGATATTATTATTTCACGTCAGTGTATTCCTTGTCTACTCGACAATGCTCATTACCAGCATCCGTGATGGTTTGATAACCCTCATCGACGTCACGTTGGGAACACTTCGTACCACTCCTACTGGACTTGAAGTGACCTGCTGTCTGGATTTCTCTTGCGCGTGTCTTCTCCGGTCGGTCAAGTAGATTGTAAGATACGGGTTGGCATAAAGGATTCTGAACCATTTCATAGCGCTCCGATGCCGACACCCAGGAAGCAACATTTAGTCGTTGAGAACTGGATGCTTCGGGACGTCCGCGACGGGGTACGGCTGCAGAAGCAGGCTTTTGACTAGGATCAAAGGAGTGTTTACGAGGAAGGTGGAAAAGACTGTAGGACCTGGATCTACCTGATATATTCCCGACCAAGGAGTAATCTGGTTCACCAAAGACATCATCTATTGGAGGTTTGTCCAGTATGTCAAGCTTGTCGAGTCCATCAAGGCTATCTAGAAGACACCATTCTTTCTTTGATCGCTGATCAGTGTATCGGAGAGGATCGCATGACTTGGACCGGACTGATTGAATGGATCGTTCAGGTTGGTTACCTGAAGGGCCGTGGCTTGTCAGTGCACGTGGCGCTATGGTATTGGTATCCAACAATTCAAACTTTTCCGTTCCAGGGACTGAACGCTGTGGCTGACCAACCTTTCTCGGATCCTTGCCAGTGCTACGATGTCCGCGCGGTGGCAATGCCGGTAACTGACTTTTCCTTTCCATCACACATGATGTTGTCCGGTACAGAGGATTCGGGATCATAGAAAATGGATCGGATATCTTTCCGGAGATCTCATTTGATCTTGTCACGTTGTCTTCTAAGCTCTTACCGTCTATGGTGAGAATGTCGGTGCTGTCATTCGCCTGTCCATGCACGCAGGTTTCGATAACGTTGTATGTATGGACGCCACTCTTGAGGGACTTGTCTTCTGCAGGAGGTTGGTCTTGGTCGCATTCTGACACTGTTCGATGGGATCTGTAGTGACTAGGTGTCCTAGATAGTGAACGGCCGTCCATACCGTGAAGGTGAACGTTGATGGGTGGTGGTGACCAGGTCATATTGGGTCCTCGATTCCTAGCATATAGGGGAGGGTGGGATAACTGAATTATTGTACATGTTACCATCAAACTCACACGCGGTAATATCAATTAAAATTGCAATGCTACCTATATCTCATTCAATTTAAATTTGAAAAACTGATATCAATCGTATGACGATAGTACTTGAATTTGAATACATATACCTTTAATATCAATAAATAACACTATGTGGAAAAAACGAGGTTATATATAGTGTACAATGATACAGTTTTTTTTTTGTTGTTTTTTTTTTTACTCATTAAATCAATTAAAGGTGTATGTCGTCTTACGATTGGAATAGGTCTTCCAGATTTTAAATCAAGGCAATGGAATTCAGTAGGAGACATGCGAATCAATTGAAGAGCATCCGAATTAATTCTTCTGCACCATTATTACAGTTTAGGACAATATTCGTTTTCCACATTCGATTTATTTTTAGTGCGAAAAAATTCGTTATACAGTCCATACGAAGTCGCAAACTTCCATGCTTTCGTGTGATTTCAAATTCGGTGCATTGAATTTCAATGTTCGTGCATTAAAAACTGAACACGTAGGCCCAAGGGCGTAGCCAGGATTCATTTAGGGGAGGTTTTTTTTTTTGCCTAATTCCTGAGAAATATTTAGCAGCGAATCAGCCAGCCGGTGAATAAGCGGGCGGGGGAGGGGGGTGAACACTCCCCCCCCCCAACATCCATCCCCCCCCCCCCCCATCTTGAGCAAAAAAATAAAATAATAAAACACAGATAAAGGGTGTCTTTAAAATTTTATAACACCCCCCCCCCCTTTGCCAGGGGTGTTTACACATATTTTTGCACGGATAACAATTTCGAATGAGAGAAAATTAGAATGAATAACCATTCTTCAAATCGTATGCTCTTTTATTAAATTCACATGATTCATTTGAAGAGCTTCTTGCATGAATAACAAATTTGAACGACCGGAAATGAATTCGAGTGACATTTTGCCATGGCGATCGCAACTATCGTGAATTTGATGCTCTCAACATAAAACTGTTATATATATCCAAAGACTAAATACAGCGGGAAAACCTATTTAAAGATTTTAACAAACGGTTTATCTGCTGTTGAATATTCTTGTCATTAATTTTGAAGCTATTATAAATTGTAATGGAGTTCAATATTGTCTAAAAATGTGAAGTACTACTACAAATAACATTGGCTTCTTATATAGCGCTATAACCTTCACGCTGGGACGATCCGCCTAAGTAAATAGGGTTCAAGCATATCAGGTACCCATTACACCTGGGGTTAAGAGAAGGTAAACGTTATCGATTCGAGCCCTAAACCTTAAATTAAAAGTCATGTTAACATTATACTATACTAGATTTTACTTCACTTTACATACCCTTTTCGCACATATGCGGTTATCCATACACATATAGTAAGCATGATGAGCACAGCCAGCACCGATGACGTGATAGATGAATATGTCATCCACTCTGGATGAGAAAAAAAAATACAATTTATTAATTTATTTATTTTTCACAGTCATACAGGGTAGCACATTTTCAACAATATTGGTGGTCTTCCATAATGTCTGTTAGCAAAAAAATATAAGAACAAATATGAATACACACTCATAACAAGAACAGAACAAACACAGAAGAACATAAGTGTATACAGTACATATATCCACATTCCACGGTAATATGTTTATAAATCATGCAGGTTAAATATAATTGGACATTTTATATTTTTTTGGAAAATAGCCTCGAATGTTTTCGAAAAATCATAAATAAAGTAGAAAACACGATCTTGGCTCAACATAGATTTAAACTTGTGATACAAACATTTTAATGTACATGTCTACATAACATTATTACAAGATTGAACTCTTTGTTAATTTTGTTTTTAATTGAGATGATTTATTCATTAGAAAAATCCTCGCAATCACAAAAACTGAATTGTGATATTTTTTTTTTTACAATAACCGAGATCGAAAAAAAAAATCATACATAAAAGTATTAATTGCAAATACATAAAATCGCAGATGAATATTACATTAATTTTTAAACTGATTTAGATTACGGTAGAAATTAAAAATACAATATAAGAGTCTTTGGCTGAACTATTAATGGCTACGTGTATTCCTCTGAAAACTGTCAATGTAAATATATAGGTTTAATAAGTATAGAAAGTTGAATAATGAACGTTGATTGGAATTGATAAAGCATTTGAATATACAAGCTAAATACTAATGAATATATCAATATCTTTCATACTGACTAGGGTCATACACTAAATTTGAAAAGCTTCATATTATTCAACATCATGAGAAGCATGAAGCAACGACGAATATCAAACATAATGGATGGATGTAAATACTGCATGTACAGCAAAATATGTTCCGCTTGCATAATTATCAATTATATCTCTGTTTAGGGTAATTAACATCATGCATGCATGGGTCTTATCCTATCAGTTAGTGCATACAAGTAGCAGTAGTAGTAGTGGTAGTAGTAGTAGTAGTAGTACATGTAGTAGTAGTAGTAGTAGTAGTAGTAGTAGTAGTAGTAGTAGTAGTA
>BEXV01000181.1:101353-111758 GCA_003118195.1 Hemicentrotus pulcherrimus | reverse complement strand
GTGTATGCTGACTTCTATACATAAAAGGGAAATGTTTACTGGGGTCTCCTCTGCAAAACAATAATCACTGGTGACCTAAAAAAAGACTTAACACTATTGTTGTTTTACCAGAAAACCAACATATAATTGACAGAGTTGAATGCAAAATTTGTATCTAAATGATCTTAGGTTGCTCTACAATTGAACACAAAAGCAAAGAATTAAGACATTTTGAGGTAGATTATGTGTTTCATGTAGAATTGTGAATACATTTGCATTGAATTATTGTAGTCAAAGTCAATAATTGCATTACATGTAATATGAACTACAGCAAAGTTCATGCACATGACAGCTACAAATTGCACAGTACCAAATAAGCCCTATGAAAACAATAACTCGTTATATACTTAATATAACATTGATCCAAGATAGGTCAAAATGTTATCTTTAGTATGAATAATGCATTGGACTAAGACCAAAATTTATAAATAGGTTTCTTCAATTAAAGATAAACTTGAGTTCTGGTTAAAAAAAAAAGAAAATCAATTCTCACAGAATCTAACGAAACTTACACTGAATGTTCAAGATTACAAATAAATGTCATGTGCCAACCAATTTTGGAAGAAATGTATACTGGCTGAGTAATGAGCATAGAAAGATAAGGAAATCAAGTAGTACTAGCCCCGTCACCATTTATGTTGTCCCATGTACATTTTTCTGTGTAGTGTGCTTGTTACTTTACCAAGACTGTGCCAAATTTGTTATTAATTTGATGACTCCATAACACACCAGTTCACACCAATACTTACATGCTACATGATCAACAATTTCTGATGCATTCCACACCTTTTCTTTCACAATGCAATCGCGTTACCAGAACTCACCTTTATTTGTAACTTCATTAAACTCCAAAGGTTTGAGTTTATCTGTCCTACTAGAAATCTGTTTCTTCTTTTGGAATTCTTTACACTTTTGATATCTTGAGATTTATAAACATGAGAGGAACCTTATCTGCTTATTGAAAGTTTTAGACAAAATTTCATCCATGATGCCATCAGAATTGAGCAAATAAGTCAGACTACAAGATTTACCAGCAAAATATGAATCCTAAAATTATGAAGACACTTAACATATGAGTTCTCAGAAATGCAGGAATTCAATAGTATTTGTGTTCTATCCTGATAAATCTATTCTTGATATAATCTTGTCGATTCAAATGTCAGTGTCTACTTCTGTTAATCTTCAAAGAGCCATTCAGCCTATCACGAAGATGAACTTAAGATTGTGAGGAAGACAACTGATTTTTTAATGGGATAAGGGTGCATTAGATGCCTCTGAGGTAGTCCCTGGAAGTTCTCTGGACTGTCAGCATGTACTACCGGTACATTTGCTGGGAGGCTGTCTTATTCTGGAATAGCAGCTTTGGGTAAATGCTAACTTGTCTATGTCGCCTCTGGCTTGGTACGTCTAGAGGGTCATGTCATGGTTCTTCCATGTTCATGATTTGTTGAAAGAAAATAATGCTTTCAAGGGAATGGCAAAGAGACTGGTGAAGTAGCGTTTCAAGATCCTGAATATCTTAGAAAAGAGGTTGTAGGGATCTCATACACTGGAACAGTACTCAAGATGGGGGAGGACTAAGGAATGCTGCTTCTCTAAAGGTCTTCAGAAATTGCCCGGTATTTCAAGGAACAAAGCCTAATCGATGGTTGGCCTTCTTAGAGGTGGCTAAGATGTGCAAAGACTACTTGAAGTCATCCAAGATACCTGATACAGTCAAACCTGTCTATAGCGACCACCCAAGGGAAACACAAAAAGTGGCCTTTGTAGACAGGTGGTCTTTGTAGGCAGGTTCCTTTAGTACATGATTCAATGAGAAACCATTTTCAAGGGAAACAACAAATGTGGCCTCTGTAGACAGGTGGTCACTAAAGCAGGTTTGACTGCAATACCTACTTGTTCTCCAAACTTTGCTAAAATAATTACATTTTTTACAAACTGCTGGGTCTTATTTAAGCACAGAGGATCTCAATTAAAACAAGTGGAATGCAATTCCTACATAAAAATTATTTCCTATACAGAAGAACATTTAAAAGGTATTTCATCAGGTGCTATTCAAGCATTTACCCAAGTTTGTCTTGATTCATACCATTCAACATTCTTCTGAAACTATAGTAAAAATTGGAAGGTCTAAGAATACTTAGCTCTTCCACGTTATGCCTGAAACCACTCAAATCTTCTTCTAGTGTTATCTTACTACTTGAGACCTCTTGTTTAGACTTTATGTCTGACAGACTCTCTACCACATCTCTCTCAAATGAGGGCGCTATTACTGATTGAGCTTCATGCAGTATGTACTTCTCTTTCACATCACCTTCATGGTTAGTTTTTGCATTTTCAATGGTTACATTAGATTCTTTCAAAGCTGATGTCATTTTTGGTACTTTTCGGCCATCCTCAGAAGTCACTGCACTTTCTCGCTTTAAAGGATTCTCTTTAATCTTACTTTTAGACATAGTACCATCTGGCATCGATAATGGTCTAGGGCAAGTACATGTGGATCCCCTGCACATGTCATTTGCAATTGATGACTTGCATTGTAACAAGGGAATACCTCCGCAGTCGTATTTACAAGGAAAATGTGTCCTGCTTTCTACAGTGGCTATTTCTTCATTTGCAATACGGCAAGAGATTTTTGAGCTATCACATACATATGCAGGATCTACATTTAACGACGGCTGGCAACTGTTTGAACGTTTATGAAGTGAACCTTCCAGGCACTTGCTTCCATATCCAGTATGTTGTAAGTCAGTAGTCTTCATTTCCCAACTCTTGTCAGTTGAATCATTTGACTCAAGTACCAAATCAATGGGTTTTTTTCTTACACTCACATTCGCAAGCCTCTCCTGCTTCAGTCTATCTTTAGAGATACCTCCCGTTACTTCTGGCTCTGTTCCACTTTCACAGCTACCGTCATTATGATAACTTGAATTCTTTGCTGACTGATGCATTGCTCTCCTATCACATTGTCTACTGATGTGTGACTGCTTAGCATGCAGGTATTTCTTGCAGGCTACGTTGTATTTCTCCTTCTGTCTCTCCAAAGCAATTTCTTCTCTCTGTGGCCCTACTATCTCCTCTATGTCCATCAGTCCTTGAAAACTTGGGTCATCAAAATGCTTGAAAGGGCATCCTCCTTCCTCACTGTATCCAAGCTGCATCATCTAAAGGCAAAGAGTTCAGAAGTTAGAGGGAAATCCAGCCTTGATGGCAAGTTGCTTTCAATGAAAGCAAAACATTCTAGAGTACTGATTTGTGATTGTTTGAACAAAATTGGATGAACACACACAATTGGATGAACAAATATGAATTCTGGCAGGTAGGAGCACTAGACTAAACATGTAGGGAATTTGAAAATGTTACTTTGATGCAAATGTAGGATAACTTTCCCACAGGCTTCTACAATAAAAGCGACCGTTATAGGTTTCCAAATCCTAGTGCTGAGTGGACATACTACAACATGTTATCCAATAGATATCAGGAGTACAGCTTCAAGGGAAAAGGTACAAATGATAAAGATGCAAAACAAATTGAAAAATTTTCCCCTTAAGTTACCACATTGGCATGACCCATTGCAAGACTGAGATTCACTTACATTACCCTGCAGTGATCTCAGCTTCCAACTTTCATAACTTAATTTGTCCAACACCATGTGTATATTTAGACATGAACCTACCTGAATGGACTTGCAGCTGTGAGCCCTATAGTTGGTCTTAGAGCCCTCTAACCCATACAGATGTCTGATGTTGTATGTATACCTTCTCTCATCTTTAGCCCATGAGTGCTGGCATCCCCTACCTCTGCTGTCATGGCAACCAGATGGTTTGGAGTACTCACTCCTCCAGAAGTGGAGGGCATCATTAACGGGTAGACCGATGTTCTTTAGGAAGAGCGTATACTGGATCTAACAATGCAAAGAAACGGTAAAAACATTAATCAAAACTGCTTGAAAACCCATTCTTCTATGAATAAGACCATGTAAGAATTTAACATGTCAGCATTAAGAAATTAACATAGCAAAATGGCATGTTTTAATATAGCTTTATAGTTTACAACCCAACAATCAAATTCCATCCAATCTACAATACAGTCTTGTGATAATCATTTTCATCCTGAAGATGAAAAATTATATTTGATATCAATTGTGTGTTAATTATGTAAGTTTGGACTAAGGAACCTTGCCTTTTCTTCCTGAAACATTAGTAGATAAATTCATGTGACTTTGTAATCACATCACATATTTTTTATCAAATCTAAAAATGAAACAGAGAATTTAAGTGTGGTTTCATGAAACACAAAAACAGAGAATAACCTGACCTCTCTTGAAATCTCTCTTGAAATTCACACCAAATGTGTATCCAAAAGTGCAAATTCATGAAGGAGGTTTAAAGGATGCTTCAAACATCCACAATGGCCTGAAATTAAGCATTTTCAAATGTATATTGTCTGTCCCTGGGATAGGAGGTCACACACAATCATGACTGTGGATGTTTAAGTCATGGATTCAAATAAAACCTTCCTTTGTGAATCACGCAACAGACTGAAAGCATTGAAACGTACCCTTGAAAAGTGCCTCAGCCGATGCTTCTTCCTTAGTGTGCGATGAAGATGGCTCATACATGGAGGAAAGAAGCGATGGAGATGATCTATCTCATACTCTTTGATAACCTTCCCATCTCCTATATTAAGAAACAAAGAGGAAGCAACGTTGGAAAGAATTCTAAAAGTCATCACTGCAACTGATCTAAGGCAATATCACTTGATAGAAGTACAATCAGAATTAGAAACAAGTATTACTGTACAGCGGTGTAGTGTCTATTTTTTGTCTTGTCCATTAAAGTCCAAAGTCTACCTATTTTCTACCTATTTTACAACAAACAATTGAAATGCCAGCAGCCTGAAAATTAGGAAAATATATCAAATAGTAAATCTGATAGTTTTTAGAATTGTTAAGGCTATATTGTAATCTTATATGAAATTCTTGTATCCTAATTTGCTATATGTTACTTTTTGTTTGGTCTTTTATCAGTCTTGTCATTGTCATAGTCTTGTCATTACCTTGAACAGAGATGGTGTTGCTCCTAGATCCTGCTTGAGCTCTTAGGAAAGCTGCATGGACCTCTCTTGAGATACTTCTCATTCTGGAATCCTCCAAGACATGATGAGGGACACAACGCGCAACCCTGATACCCTCTCGTAGAATATCTTCAAACATGGCTGCAAGTACGATGTGGAGGCTGGAGAATGACACATAGGCCATGCCTCTATCTAACATCACCTGTCGCGAGGACACCAAACACAAGGCATGTTGGAAAGGAACAGCAAACACTCAGGATGAGTAGTCCATGTACAGTTTCACTGTCAGTTTCCAGGACCCTGCAGCCTCAAGGATCAAGTTTAAGACATGCAGGAGATTACTCACAGCAGTGGAATATGCCTCATGTGACCTTGAGATGGATGACAGGACTCGCCTTGTATGATATCCTTGGGAAGTTGAGGCAGAGTTCAGTTCTTGGAGTTTTTGATGTCTTTGAAGTCTACATAGGAAGCGATGGGTGGCTTTCAAGAATTTGACAAGTTCTTCAGAGTTCATACAGGAAAACCTGTGACAGAAGAGTTCTGTCTCAGCCTTCAGCATGTAAGAGGAGAGCTCTGCATCAGAACTGTATATGAGGCTATTAGGAACAAAATAAACAATTACATAACTATGAATTCAAGTGAGGCTTTTGTATTTGGTGTTTGGTATCTCACATGTTGATTATACATGATCATTCATTACATTCCAGTTCAAAGATATATCTCATTTCATTTGCATATTAGATTTTGAAATGCTTCCTGAAACATTAATACAATTACAAGTGTACACAAATTTGGCACCTGAAATAAACAGGACCTTTGCACAACCAGAGGTGTTCCGTAGGTTGGGTCCAATCATTTTATTCGGTCAAAGGTCATTGATCAAGGAAGGTGTGTGATGGGGTCTGATCATTTATTTTATTTTCATATCAGCATGATAGTATCAAGTACTTGTAATAATTTTCTCATGCAACAATGACATAAAAAGTAGCCTTCATTTTTACGACATCTAGTCCATAAGCCTAGGGGTGTTTTAACGTCTTACCGTAATAGAAAGTGTGAGATCCTGTCTTTCCTTGACCCTTCTATGAGACAATCAGAGTGTACAGCAGTCGTACCCTTCTCTAAGAGTTCCTGAAAGTCAGTTGCTTCAGCACATTTCAGCACCTCAACAAGGAAGTTCATTCGTCTCAAGGCATAAACCCTCAGCTTCTCAAGGGCTCCAAAACCCTCCGGTGGCTTGATATAAAAGGCCATCTTTGTCAAGTACAAATCATCTCCCCTTGGGTTTGTGTTGGGTCAACATCCTGACGCACATCTGTCCCTCTGTTGAATCAATTTTACATATATATCTTAGATCGAATGTGAGAATGTTGAAAACATCAAGGAGAAATCTAAACCAAAGGCAAATTGAAGGAAGATGACTTCACCCACTGACAGTAAGAAGTACAGTTTAAAATATGGCTGCAAGAATATCAACAATTTCGACAAAGAAAATCCAGAAAAAAAGACCCTTAAACACATCATACATGTCAATCTGGTAAGTGGAACTAATGTATCTGAGAATAAATGCATCTGAATTTGGATATGCATCTGCTAAAATGACATTTTAGACCAAAGTTTGCACATGCAGCAGACCCTATGCTATGGTCAGCTTCTGTATCTAAAGAGCACTCGAGAGGAGCCTACCCTACCCAAATAAGAGGCCAACGAACGAAAGAGACTGACATTTTCGGTCTAGAATAAGTAGAAAGTATAGAAGTGAACCTAGCTGCCAAGTCCAAATTCGACGCCAACCCACCAATCAAGCAAAATCAACACGAAGGAATTTGGAACTGAATAATAAAAAAAGGCCTGCAGTGCATGGCATGATGATAATAGATCTAGAGACGAGTCTAGATATAAATCTAGATTCTATGCAAGTCTAGACCTAGACTGTATACTAGACCTACTAAGCCTGCGTTCAAAAGAATCAAGAATCCACAAGGACTTTTCGATTTGCACGTCGACATAGTGGACTGCTACGTGTGACGTGCAATTCGAAAAGTCCCTATTTATAACTACCGGTATTCAGTAAGTAAACGCAAGGTCGCCGACGCGACTGCAAGACGAGAGCCTTGGCAGTGGAGCAGAGTCGCGGCCAGCGCGCGTGCGGGACTGCACGGAGATGTTCCCTCGTGTTGGACTTGATTAGCATCGTTAATTCATGGGAATACCAATAATCATACGCAACTTGACTACTACAGTCTCACAAAAGCACAAAATACGGTACCTGCCTTGTCCTTGAGAATTTGGCTTGTTCTTGATTTACTTGACTTGATGAGCGAATGAATGAATGATGACCTTGAGGCCTGAGCCTTGGCTTAAAGTTAATGTTATTTTTATTCTACCCAGACTCTCGATCTTGTTTACACATACACGTTAAGATTGGCGTAAAAATGGACAGTCTCATGAATAATAAGTGTTACACTCAGAGCGGATGAGTTAATATTCATGAGTTGCTCTGCTGTCAGACCGCAGAGCGTATGCAAATTAGGCTTAATGAGGTTCGGAACGCAGAATCCCTGTCGACAGTCGAAATTATAGATGGGAGATCTCACTTGCCTGACTCTAGGTGAAAACAAATGAAAACAAACTAACAAACAAATTAACAACAAAACACGCAATATTTCAAAGTATAGGCCTATAATTATGGCCTATATAGCCAAAAAAAAAACGAAAGGGTTAAATTCCAAGGGCATTTGAAAGATAATTTAATTCCCTTAAAAAAGGGAGGGGGGTTGAAAATGTCTTTAAGTGGGAAAATAACGACTATTGGTTGCTGAATCGACTTCAGAGCTTTAGAGCCAGTAACTATTAGTCTCGATTTTCAAACCATATTGTACCGAATGGACGTCGTTTTTGCCCTCTCATAACGCCACTGGTTTTAAAAAGGGTAAGCTAGCCTGCCACATCAATTTAGATGTGAATTTGTGTTTTATTTACTCTGAAGTGACACAAGCAAACCGACTTNAACTATTATTTGTCAAATCGACTTAAGTGCTACCAATTCAGTAGGTAATAGTCTAATTTTCAGACCATTGTACCGAATGGTCGTACGTTTTGTGCTGCACAAAGATTCAATCAGTTTAAATTGGGCCATTACAAGAAGTGGGTTATTGGTGTAGACAAATGCTCATGTATCCTTTACAGCTCATTTTATGTATGTTATTACAAAAGAAGAAAAAGGCCAGTCGGTCACTCAATAGTGTCTGACAGTGGAGTCTAGCAAGTAAGCGGGTTTCCTTGCATAATTTGAATATTATAGGACACTGCTAACGTTTGAATTTCAAAGATAGGACATACAATTACATATTCATAATTCCTGCAAAGTTCTACATAATTTGATGTTGGCTGCAAAAGGGACATAGTATCTTAAAGGGGAGGGAGTTTGGGGTATTTTATGTTATATTGTTTCCATTTTGTCATTATTTTTCATATTATTCGAAACGTATGAGCTTGTGTTTTTATTATTTATAAAATGTACTTTCGTTTTGTATGAGTTTGTTGAAAGGAAGCACAATAAATAACATTCAAAACAAAAATCCTCGTCTAGCGTACGCTGTAGGGAGACATCCGGTGTCACTCCGTGCATAAGATAGGATGTCTATACTCTTTACTGCAAAACCTTCTTCTTTCTCGGTTTTTGGTCCAATAAAAATTTTTAAGAATTTAGTACAGCACAGTTTGAACGTAGACGTATGAACTAGGTTGCAAACATTATATCGCATTAATGATGTTGACTTTGTCATGGCAGATACGGTTCCACTAATGAGTTTGGTACCAATTCTGCGCAGGGTACGTATTTGGTCCTCTTGACGAAATAAACCGTCGCCATCACTTAATACAGAGCCAAACTTGATTCGTGCTCTATTACCTGCGATTATTTGTTGATTAAACTGAAATGTTTAAATTAGAAAACGTTGGGTAAACTTTACCCATCTTTTTTTGTCAATAAAAGGAAAATGCATGTTCAAGTGGCTAGAATATTACCAAGTATTGATAAATTTTACCCAATTTTTGTGTAATTTACCCGATATTGTGTAATTTTTAAAACTAACTGTATTTAGAGTGTAGGATTGTATTTGTGTACCAAATCTTTGGACATATACTCACTAGTGCAATTTTGAAGAAAGTCGGCGCAGCAATCATTATGTGTCACACAAGCATAATTACAATGGCACTTTGTTCGATCGCGATCAAATCGTGCACCACATCTACCTTCACAAGAAGCCCATTCATTTGCTCCTGCACAACATAAACATCACAATGAAAGTGTACGGAAATAATATGTATTTATGTTTATTTTTTAATCTCTTGCATTCATTGATTAAAACCATACAGGAAATATTAAACTAAGTATTGCATTATTCTCCAATTTTTCTTATTTTTTAAAGCTTTCAAACTGTAAGGTTCATAAAATTTACCATAATTTTGACAATTTATCTGTTTAATTTCCTTACAGTCCTTAATATCCTTGATAATAAGATACACACTTTTCGGCCTTTACTCATTTCGTGTGTGCACATTGAAGATATTAGTCAATTGGGTTTCAAAGGGGAGGGTTGTGTTCCCCCTGCTCATTGCCCTACTAATACATCGTAAAAAGGAATGGTAGACGAAGAGAGTAAAGTTTCAAAGAAGTTAGTGACTGCATATCATCTGATAAATGAAGTCAACATAAAATACCGCTTTCATTAAAAAAAACGGGTTCAGATAAATCGTATACAGTACCTGCCGTGCAGAAGAGACACATGGTGAGCTGTAGGCCTACTGCTAGGAATATAACCTTCATGTTGGTACCTACATAGGTTGGTGGCTTGTTGCCGAATAATCCCAAACAAAATACGTTTAGCACCTTATCAAAACTGAACACAACGCATTCGTTATTCCTATCACTTTCACTTTGTTTGGTATTTTGGTGCATTTTATTCTCCTTTCGAAAACATACAATGATAATACGGCATTTCCCTTTTACACCACTTTCCTCATACCTCTCTCTCTCTCTCTCCCTCTCTCTCTCAAGCTTTCTTCCTCCCATTTGCCTCATAGACTCGCTCTCACCCTCTTTCTATCCACGTAGGACCTGCATGGAGAAGCATATCCGTAATAATGCCATAAGGGCGGATATTTCGCCTTCCTGAAAGTATAACCATGTCAGAAAATGAAACAGACTCCTTAATATCGTGCGTTTGTTTTTTAGAGGGGAAATCGGCTGCAATCCCAGTTTTGGGTTTTTTTTTTTTTTTTT
>BEXV01000181.1:65206-76471 GCA_003118195.1 Hemicentrotus pulcherrimus | reverse complement strand
GGGGGGGGGGGGAACGAAGGTTGGTGTATTTTCTTTTCTTTTACTTTTATCTTATGCCCAAACCGACCGTAATATTCCTTGGATTTTTTTCATGATTTTTGTTTTGTTTTGCTTCTCCACCCCATCCCTGCCCACAGAGCAATTTGGTGGGGGATCATAGGGATTCTTTAAATCACATTCATTATGGGGGAGGGGGCAGAATATTCATGTCATGGCTTTACTGTAATACTCCCACTAGTTCTTGCACTATTCCCTAAACCATGTTCCCTGGAGTATTACCGGTAACTACATTTTCCAACACCCCACCTTATTCGTCTTTCTAAAATAATCCTGGATCCATCCAGGCTGCAATATGAAATGTTTCTTGTTCCTTCCTCTTCCCCTAATATAAAAGAAATATTATGAGCCACAAAAATACCTTCTCATTGGTTCTCATTGGTTCTCATTGTGATTAAGGTACCGAAAGAAACATTGTTCACTCAATGGTCATCTATCAAGTGATTTTTTTCCTCTAATTGATATAATCAATATTTAAAACACAATTCATGGGATCACCCTATGGCAAACCAGCCATGGAAACCCCCCATCATTAAGGAAGCCGTTCAGTCATTTAATTATTCTCATGGTCATTTGGGTCATAAGTTATAGATGGCTAATCAATTCATTTAGATTTATGCGATTAATAATATTTGCGTTCAATTTATATCTTTATTTCTTTCCCCAACATCCACACTGATATACATGTATAGACCTAATATCCCATGGCATATGATGCTTTAGATATATGGTTAGAATATATCCATAAAACATGTACTAATAAGCATAATGCTTACCATTTTTGTAGACAATGATTCCCATGAGCGTCACTGTCTTAATTGCAAATGTAGCATTTTTATCATATAGATTGTAGCTTTAGAATATCTGATGATGAATTCTCAATTCATTTGATGAAAATGTCCATCCCATCTTCTCCATTCAGCAGTCATAAGTGAATGTTAATTTGATTTGTATTGTGTTTTTGCAACCATTTTTATCTTTTTTGCTTGTCTGCAATACAAAATGAGTAATCGTTTTTTCTGTTTCTGTGACCAGTATCTTTTGTTTTTGTCTATAATGTTGTCCTTCTTTCCCACTATTTGTCATTTTCTTTCTCCCCTTTTTTTTCTGTCTCTGTCTCCATCTTTGTATATCTATTATCCTCTTCAATATAACATTTCACTTACTCCTTCAATAATTGTTTACTTCCTATTTTAATGACCCATTTTACTTATATTTGCTTCATAATTCTGCTTTGTTAACATACATCAAAACCTATATCTGTAACATATCTTCCATGTATCTCCCCTTCTATAATCACATTTATGCATTATTTTATCTTGCTTTACATTACTTATCCTACCACCCTTATCAAACCGGACATTCTTATTCCCACCCCACCTCCACCCCATCCTACCCCTAACCCATCCCATTCTATACCCCTAACCCATCCCATTCTATACCCCTAACCCATCCCATCCTCATTCTGCAGGCTGCCCTGGAACGAGGTGAGAAGCTGGGTGAGCTGGAGGATAAGACAGAACAGATGCGGGACCAGGCAGCCAGCTTTGCTCACAACGTGAGCTTGTTGAAGAATCGTAACGCCTCAACGAGTTGATGATAGAAACACCTCATCTTCATGGAAACTTCTTCTCTCTTCCTCTCCCTCTCTCTCTCCGATGAGACAATGCGTAAACGAGGATGGAGAAAGCATTATCATTAATTTATGAGTTTAGAGAAAGCTGAAGCGTGATATATACCTTACATGTATATTGCAGCAAAAGGTACCTAATTATAAGTTGATTACTAGAAGTGATGCTATCATTCTGTTGTATTGGATGCCTAGAAGGAAATGAGCTCTGAGGTGAGACTTATTTTACCAGATATTTTATGATCTAGGGGACAGACTCTATATACAGGCCTGATTTTTCCCTACACGCTTATACATTTAGAGAGAAAATATGATGATTCTAGATGACACCTCTTGATTTTTTTTTGAGGAAAGATGACCTTGAGATTATGTCCATTTAGATACACAAATATCAAAGTTATTTATTATTCTTTTTTGTGTTTAACACAGTATTGGAGATTACATACTGTTATATAGAAGAATTATCTGAAGACCACGATTCAATATCCGTTTAAAGCCCTACTCCACTACTTATAGCTACTTGCGCCCTCTATATAGCAAACAATGCCTAATCGGTGACTATTGGTCCCCCATGATTCCCTTTTTCTTAATTAATTAATTGAGAGCTGGTTTGATGGGATAACCACCTGTCATTGGCCATATGCTGGGAGTTCTTATCCCTCTTGGCCAAACTAGTGCAGATAGAAAAGGACTGTGAAACGTGATACATGTACATGATATTCATGTCCTGTTCTAAAAATCACTGGTACTATGGTGTTGAGTCATATATATACAAATCGCCTACCTGCAAATCTGACTCATTCCCTATTCATAATTGCAAACATCAGACAGTAAAAGGGTGTTTATTTAATGTTTACCTCCCAAAAATTACTCATTTGAACAATTTCACCCTACACCATGCAGTTTATAGCAATATTGTTTGTTTTATACTTTATATGAACTGATAATGGGGAAAATTGACCACTGATGCTTTGATGGATAGGAATGAACATCTTGTAGGATGGAATTGAAATACTGGTATAGAGATATCTGAGAGAAAAATACATGTATCATTATCACTATTATCGTTTCCATTTTTTATGAATTTCTTCCAATGCTTTGGGTAATAAAAATGGGAAAGCACATGATTTTCCTTCTCTATATGATCCATCACATTGAAAGGTTCAATAGTCAGGAAACTTTGAGATTTGCTTAAAACCAGATGTTTTAACATGGTGGTCATCTGGGCTGCAGTGTGCCAAAGTTATGACTGTTGGCCTTACCAACTGTCATTAATAATCTGGTCATACCTTAATGTAGACAGCCATATAAAAGTATGGCCAATTAATTATCACTAGAAATCAATAAGCTTGCAGATGACAGAAGTATACATTTTAGTTCAACTGCATGTTGGACGATCACCAGATTAACACAAATAAAGCACCTCTCGGAGATTTGAGCACTTGGCCAGATAATTAAGCGAGGTTTTGATGATGTCACATTAGGGAACAATCCTGCGTAAGTAGCCAACATGCTATAAGTAATGAACATATTTTCAATGCAATTATTTCTTAATAACAAGAGTTTAATTGATTTCAAACATAAACATATTTCATACCATTTTAAAAGGGAAGTGACGCTGATGCTGATAATCATAATCCTTAGCTTATAAACATTCAGGGCAAAGATAAATGATCAAACTGGGGCTTTTGTTGAATTATTTTAGACGTTAGCTATGATATTGCACACTCTCAAGAAACAAATCGATTTATCAGATGATGTACTTCAAAAATACAAAACTTGATATTATTGAATAATTTAGTTGTTTACTGCAGCTGAATATACAATGGCATCTTTCTTACAAGCCATGGCGAAGCTACAACTCATTTTTTAATGTTTTTTCATAACTGCATTTTTTTTCTTCATTAAAATGAAACCATGTCTGAAATGTGTAGTGAGACAACAGTTTAAACAGCAACATCATAGCTGTACACAATATTCTTTAGGTAATTGCTGCCCCCCCCCCCTTAATGAAATATGAATGAATATTGTTGACACAATTCAAGTCTCCCAGTCCTGTAAAAGGTTTGATATAAGAATTTATCTTAGCAAAGCAATGCAGATAGCAATATGTAGCTGAATTCAAAGTGTGTGATTAAAGTCTCTGTTGAGGCACATAGTCTGGAGATGAACACATATTTTAGATATTCTTTTTATTACTTATTTATTAATTATTATCTTTTCTAACGCAACAAAACAAATTTTGGCAGTTCAAGAAAGAAATATGAAATTGGATTAGTGGTATTGTAACAAAGTGCTTCACTTAAAGTTTGTATTTAATGATAGTAACCCTTTTCATTTCTATTTGTTTTTGGGGGGAGGGGGTTTGGTTTTGGTTTTGGAATAATAAATTCAGTCAATTTCTTGGGCATTTGCAATATATCAATTGTTATGATTTTGAGATAATGTACACATTTAACCACATGTTACTGCAGTATTTGATGCTTATCCATTCTTGCCTTGCTTCGTGACTGCAGTGATCACATCTATATTACGCAAGTTTTAACAGCCTCTCATTTCAACCTGACGTGTAGTAAACGTGAAGCTAAATTCAGCTTATGATAATTGGTTTTCCTTTTTGTAATTATTCTTCTTTCTTTTTATGCCAGTGATTGATACATTTACATGTACTTATATATCACTCAAATCATATTTGAAAATGTAGCTTTTAGAAAATGCTTTGACTCTGCAAGAAAAATACATTCATGATGCAAAGGCAGATAAACAGGGGGAAAATAAAGTCAGAAGAAATGGAGATACATGTAACTGGAAGATATGATGGGATTAGAAACATGATATACGTGTTAGTAGCTGTTACAAAATTGTAGAAGTATGGGAATATTCATGTACAGTTCAGATATTGACATGATATAAAAAGATTATTACAATTTGATCTCAACATTAAGTTATCTTGTATATGAAACAAGCCACCATCCATTTGATTGGACGTAATGTTATGTCCATGCTCATTGAAATGGAACATTCTGTATCTTATGATTGAGGCAGTGCCTGTTCAATTGTGTTCATGTTTATAGTTGAAACAAACCGATGTGTCATAGTTCAGTGGTATACTGGTCATGTGTTCACGCCCCAGCACAGCACTATAGCATCTTATTAGGATTAATTTCCTTCAAATTTTTTCAGCATCGAAACCATTAGTCGAGCTAAATATGATAACATTTGATAAGCTTGGACATTGAAATACAAGATGCAGTAGTTTTCATTTTTTTTTTGTTTTTTTTTTGTTGAACCAACCATGTTTATGTTTCACAAATGTGCCATTACAACAGCAAAACAATGGCCTTTTTAAAAACTCACATACAAAATGATCTTTTTACATTTCAAATTTTGCAGAAAGGGACCTGAGAAAAGCAACTGCCTACACTCACATTGAGATGTAAATATTATTCCATATTATTGTACCAATGTTTTGCCTTTTATATGTCATTTTTATGTGGAATACTCTCAAGGTTCCTGAAGGCTCGTTCAGATATGACGCTGCAAAGCCACAGTGTTTTTGTTTTTATGATGTAAATTGTAATACGTTTCACATTTCTCTATCCTTATAACACGGAGCTCAGTGAAAACATGTAAGTTCTATGCTCCGCGCAGTTGTCATTCATTTAAATGTGCAACAAAACGTGGTGGCTTTTTTGCAGCGCTATATCTGAACAAGCCCTACGTCTAAAGATCTGTTACAGATATATTTACCGTATGTGATTTTTTTAAAATCAAGTTATTAACAATTCAGGAAATCAGACAATGTTTCTGAATGTGTGGCTACAAACAACCAATAGAGTTAATTTGTTGTGACATAGACACCCCAGATTGCATGTTGTAGCAAACTGGTTACTGGTTGTCATTTAATTGATTTATTTTGTGTACATTCGGTGAGTGCATGTACTTACAAGGTAGGGCATTGTGTATTTCTAACTTTAAAATCAAAAGGTTTCTCACTGTGGCTTGACATGCAATAAAACAGACCCTGAAGTTGTATAAAGAAAAATTAGTTTTTATTTACAATAAGACTACATGTAGGTTACAAGGAATCTATTCCGTCATACTGTGGTTTGAATAAGTCTAGAATCTGGCGTATCATTGCAACAAAGTACATGTAATTTCAAGTGAATCTCATAGAGCTTTGGCTACCGGTAACCATATCATTAAGCTACTCATCATCTGTCAGACTGCTGTTTCCAAACTGTCATTAGTACCATTCCTATGATTACTTTTGATATTATGAATTCTTAGGGGGAAAAGAAGGAAATACCACTGCAGGAAATCAACATTTTATTTTGTAAATCTGCTTTTGACAATTGAATGGACTTGATTAAAAGTAAAAATAAAAAAAAAAATACTTGAAGTAAAAAAAGTGAATGTCAATTCATTATTCGTTAACAAGGTATTCATGTACAATTTGTATAGCTTCTGTAGATTTTTATTATACACAATACGTCGTAGTTCATCTTCATGTGATATATAATCCTATTTAATCCTTTTTTTAAGATACATGGAAGTATTTTTACTGCAATACATTACTAATTTATTTCTACATTAACCTGGTAACGATTTAAACTTGTAATACGTTGAATGTGAAGGCATTTGTTTGTATATGTGGACATCTTATTTTTATGTAGATATGTTTTGTAATACGACCCCCAATATGAAGATTCTCACAGCTCTGCCTGGTATTATTGAGTTTCCTATTGTATAAATATGTTTTACTAATTCTAAGCCATTTCTATGTGAAAATCTAAAATTTTGCAAATGAGCAAAGCCAGCGGGCCAAACTGTCGCCATTAAATTGTAGAGACAAGGTAAGTTTGTCATCAAGACTTATGAGCCGCATGATTTACAAACACTGGTAGATGATTTAGGTGATATTGATGATAAGTTTTAACATTCTCAGCCTGTAGCATTCCTATCTGTAGTTATAGCTAATTATAGTGAATGGTTCATGAGTTTTTTGAGCTTATGCAGTGGTGATGAAAATCCCTGCAGTTAAAGGCAATTTGCATGCACTCTCAAACTTACGAAAAAATATGGAATGAAATTTCTCAAATGTCTGCGGACTGAGGGTGTGTCGGGGGATAGAAGTAAGAACACCACAGATGATTACCATCTTGCATGGGCAGACATTTTTTAATGTTTTTTTGCCATTTCACTTTTATTGAAACATTGTAACAAATACAAATGTCAGATAAAAATATTCTGACATTATAAGGCAATCAACATGATCATTTAGAATGTACATAATTATGCCTGAAAATTTTCTAATTAATTTCCTTTACGATTATATGCATATTACAACTCAAATTATCTATTAAATGTGTTGATTTCATTTATTGAATGAAATATAAGAGAATATACAAATATATTTGTAAGTCTGTATGTGACAGTAAATGTTATGTAGATGTACAGTTCATGTTTGTTTTCAAAGCATACCCAACTTCAGTAGCTTATTGTTAAAAAGTAATACTTGATGTAGTATAAACCCTACTGCATGGTAAAGAGTAACCTGTTTTCTGTCTAATGATACTCTATTCATTATTTATCTGGCAGGGATGACTGAGCACCAGGGTTTTTAAGAGTGGAGTAAAAAATTCCCTTGTACCAAGTTTGGGCTCAGTGATGCAACATATGTGGGTCAGGCCATGCACATACACTACTTTGGTCTTGGATCCTTTTAAAAGTTAAACTCTGCTTCAGGCTTTATTGCTTCATTGTTTANAAATGATAAGAAATTTGGCCCATTCTTCGTAAAGTTACAAGCACTATACACAGAAAGATGTATATGGGACTACCCTATATCTCTCACAGACCATGAGAGAAACAAATTTACAAAAGATATGAATTAGTAGGCGGTTTCCGGCAAATTTGTTATCATCATGTATTACCGGTAGTCAAAACATATTCTTTCACATGATTTGTAATGAGAGCTTCCATTTCATTTTTTGAAATTGGGGCGTTTCCAATACTGGTCTTTACCTTTAAAGTGATGCAATGTATCTCAGCTTTCACATGATCTCATTACAATCCACAGGACATCCTTAAATTAGTTTAAACATCCTTGTCTCATGATCTCTAAAATCTCAGGTGTCTATTGTACCAGCAGAGTTATGAATAATTAGGGTTCATTAGACAGAATATAAGTTACTCGTGAAAGTGAAATATAATTCAAGGTCGCACAGTTGGAAATCTACCAAAGTTTGGTATACTTTTCTTTGATACACACTGTATATAGAGAGACATGTCTTCATTGAAAAGAATAATTCTTATGCAACATGTACGATCCGATATCATTCCATGATTTTCTTTACTATGTTGCCTTATATCAAATGTATATCAATAAAAATCAATTAAAGAGATTACAATATGAAAAGTATTCACAAGTCTATTTATTTCAAGTTTGTCTATTATTTTTGTTGACTTAACATTATTCAAGGAAAGACCCTGAATACAAATATGCCTGAAACCTACCGGTACTCATCTTTGCTTTATAGATACATATTATGGTTATCTAAACCAAAATTTGAGTTTGTGTATAAAATATGTTGTATATTAAGCATGCAGACTTGAACTGAGAGCCTTCAAGTATAACTCTGCTTCTTGGTGATGTAAATGAGGAAGTTTGGATGATTTCAACACAAACTAATTTTGGAGATAATGAGTTGAGTGGAAAAAAGGGAGAATGAGAATATCAGAATTCATAGAATATTGGCACACCAATCATGCCTTGGTTTTCTTTGTGTGTCAAAGGGTCAGACAATGTTGGCATGTGTAGGTATACCCCCATGTGATGAAACTTGTGTTATGATTCTCACGTGATGTATCAGTACATCGCACAGAGTCACATGTGACGTATCAGTACATAGCACAGAGTCACATGTGACGTATCAGTACATTGCACAGAGTCACATGTGACGTATCAGTACATTGCACAGAGTCACATGTGACGTATCAGTTGATGATTAATATAGGGTGTCCTGTCATTAACAAAAATGTGTTCTTTCCTTCATAACAGGATTGTGATTTTAAACCTTTTTTTTTTAAAAGGAAGCATGCTTTCACTGTGGTTATTCAGTCAGCAGTGGTGACTGTGGTCAGATATTATGGCATTCCGGGGGTAAACGATGAAATCACTGTATTTTTTCCTCATTTTTAACCCAACAAAATGCATTTTTTATGCATTTACCCACATAAAATTTGCATGGGAGCTCTGAAATCATAGGCATATGGCCTTATTTTCTATATTTTCATGGTGGGGGGGGGGGGCAAGGCCTGGTGGCTTAATTTCAACCATCCAATTATTACATTTCACAAGCAAGCAAAGCAAACAAAAATGAAAACAATGTTCATTATGGCAAAAAAGTTATTTCAACCAATTCAATCTGGCCATCTCGCTGCCCAAATATTGGAACTTTTAAAAAATCCTTGGCTATGTAATCGAACAGTAATTCCAAATTGTGAACGTTATTATAGTTTTCTATGGACTTCTTTCTCAAACCATAATTCTTTAAAATTAGTCTTCCTCTGTCATCCCTATATAGATAGATACGCCTCTTAGGAAGCCACTCGTTATAGGTCTTTTATATAATCAGATGTTCAACTAATGATGAATCGTACTAAAATTGAAATTTTTTGATTTTCACATTGCAGAAATGGTTTTAAAAAAACATGTGAAAGCTTACACTGTTAGTGTTCTGACAAATAGGGCATACATACATGTTTGTTGTCTTAACTTTATCATGTGCATACAATGTAAGTCAACAAGGCTCATATTAAAAGGTTTGAAATATCCCAGCAGATCAACAGTAAAAAAAAAAGATTGACAATGTTCGTTTAGCGATTTGAGACTAACTCACCGGTCTCGGGGGCTTTATTCTCTTGGGCTGACAGTATTATGTACTTTTCAGAAGACCGAAGATGGGATGGACAAAGATTTTACTCCCTTGGTAATTTAATAAGCAACTGTGGAGTCATGTACATGCCAAAATAAATGCAAAACCAAGTAATTTAAGCAAGAAAATAATAACACATTGAAAAAAAAAGCTAATAAAATTGTTATGTTACAAATATATATGGGGGAATGTTTCACGAAGACTAAGATCAACTTTAAGATAGACTTAAAGGTAAAGACCAGTTTTGGGAACGCCCCCCCCCCCCCTCTAAAAATGAAATGGAAGCTCTATATTACCAATCATGTGAAAGAATGTTTTGACTAATATGTAATGATACAAATTTTGCTGACAAACCGCCTACTAATTGATATATTTGGTAGAATATTATATCTATTTGGACCTGATAGATATAGCGCACATGTCTCGTAGTCCCATATACATATTTCTGTACTGTACAGTGCTTGTAACTTTAACCAAGACTGGGCCAAATTTCTTATCATTTTGACGATTCCAGAACTTTGCAGTACACACCAATACTTATATGCTAGATGATCAACCTTCTCTGATCGATTCCACAACGTTTCTTTCACACTGCAGTCTCACGAGCATAACTGGTCTTTATCTTTAAACGTTCTTAAAAAAACAGTATCTTAAACGTGCCAACCCTGCTTTATTATAATAAAGGTATTTATCATGTGACTTGGCATATCAGCACATCTGAAATGAGTTTCATGTCTTGTAAAATTATATCTTTTGAAATAGGAAAAGCCAAATAGTGCATTACAGTATATAAAAAGCTGGATCACTGCATACATGCATTGTGTTATTCTTCTTAAGTTTAGGATGGACCAATTCTTATATTTCATACATTTCTTTTTCTTCTCTCTCTCCAAAGATATATCTATTCACAACAAAAATGACACAAAACACTGAATATATTTTTCCACAGATCATATTTTTCATCATTTAATTTTTTTTTATCCACATAGCTCATTCACAAGAAGAAAGAAAGTGACATTTTTTTTTTCTCCAATGAAAGTTGTCTTTTTCAACACGTCTGTTTCAATATAATGCATGCAGTAATTATAATCTCTTTGTTTACAAAGGCTTTGACTCTGTATCATACTGGGATTGACTTCCCCCTCTACTATTGAAATCTACATTTGCAAGGTATTTTCAGATCATTTGTTCGAGGTGACACATCATAAATACAGTACACTGTTGAAACAGATACAATTCAGATAATGGAACAAGTTGCAAGTAAAGATATCACCCCATCATAATTGTAACACGACAGCTTTCAATTTGGACACAAACCTAAGCCTAACCCATATATCCCATAGTAAACCCAAATCAAAATAATAGTTTATCAGAATACCCATTTCCACAAGCCAACAGAGAAAAATAAGCATATTTTAAATTGTTTATCTTTGTCATTAAAATATGTCTATGCACCAATTTTAACTTGGAAGAAATAAAGAAACAAAAGCAACATGTCAACGCATATATATCTTATCTTTTTTTTTTCTTTTCTTTTATCTTTTTTTGATTTTTCATAAATTCAATTTCTTTAACATCCTTAATTAGCAATATATGCGACAGCACAAACATTTTCGTTCTAGAACTTTTTTTTTTTTT
>BEXV01000181.1:42937-60393 GCA_003118195.1 Hemicentrotus pulcherrimus | reverse complement strand
TTTGGTGTACGTTTTCACAGCAAACCCTAACAATATTTCGTCATGGGGGTAGGGGGGGGGGGGTCAGCATTGGCCTGTATTTTGGCCAGAGCACCTCTAAGACACTACAAGTCAACCAACTCTACTTTACTAGCCATGAATTCCCTCCTGCAAGGGACTTCTAACACATCCAAGTTTAAATGCAAAGTTTAAAATACACAACTTAATATTAAACTCTTGGCATTTGGATATTTTGGAATGTACCAGTACATATTCATTCTGGTAACTTGGGTCAAATACATTACAAATTGTTCTTTACATATCATGTATCTTTCCATGTTTGCCTGGCAGAGATTTTTCCTCAATTATAATGTAATTCTGATGTTTAGGGTTTCTATAACAAAATCAAAGATCTACCACTATTTCTTCAAGTGATGGATGCCTTGGGCAGCTATAACAAATAAAGCAGAAGAAAACCCCTTAAGAAAATAAAATTGAATAGGTTATATTTCTCATTGTTTTATATTTCACATTGTATAATACCAAGAGCAGCATATTATCTTCATTTTTTGCTTTTTTGATTAAAATATGTGAAAAATATATATATTTTCAGAATGGTTTGAAGATCAGTACTGAGGTTTTATCGTTACTCAAAGTCCATGTAATGAGGCACCCCATTTAACTATGTTTGCATCTGGCAAATCAAGTTCCAACATACAGCCACATTGCGCAAACTCATACACATATGTCGTACTTGTCTCTATTTAGAGTAATCTCTGGCAACTGCATTAGGGTGTTTCTATCAATATTTCTGTCTAGTAAGAATAGCCGGAACAAACAATGGACAAATATCATGCATAAGCGGTCTTTCTAAAGTTGGCAAGCTAATAAACTCTTCTCGCATTAAGATACATTCTGGTGGCATTTCTCCTACTGTTTATACCACATTCAAGAATACAACAGTCAATGCAGTCGTAGAGATGTGGACGTAAAATTGAGAGACGTTTGCATATACATAGAGAATACAACACCATGTCTAGTGAGCAAGCATTTGACTCTACTCAATCTAAAAAACAGATGCCATGGGCACTCTATAGTAAATATCTACACATGCTGGACATATCTCATGTATCTCCAATATAAGTACAGCATTTGACTTTGGTTTCTGAAGTCGTACTCCAGGAATCATGATTAATTTCAACTCAATGGCAAGTAACGGTAGCTCTACAACTTGTGCCAAGAAAGACGTGTGTTTTGGGAGATCTACAGCACAAAATACTGTCCGTATCAGATCATCAATGTGTACATGATCAAGTCATCTTTTGAAATCTGTACAAGGTGAATGAAACAGATTTTCTCTACAGTCTGCTTTCGTTTTGTTCCAAAGGATGAAATTGAGCCATGTATTGCATTAACAAGTCGTTATTTCTCACTGATCCCCTACCTTTAGATCAAGAAAACAGAATTTCTGAACAAATTGCTCATTACTGACTTCAAGTTGGAACGACCTAAAAGGTTGTTCCAATTATAGAGTACCTCAATGAATTTGACCTTAGCTGCAGCTGTTGTGGAGGTTTGATGTTTGTCCTGAAATTGCATGGACATAGCTCTCATAATCGTTGAAACCCCCGACACAATGTCCTCCCTACCTGCATGTATTGAACACCTACAGACACTTCTTATGTATGGGTATTCTTAACATCACACCTGATACAGTCTAATTCCCTGTTGGAGATACAAATCCCTGATCCAATACAGGCCTATACTTATCATCAGGGTGAGATGGAAGTACGATGATGGAGGATATCCAATAAATGACAGTATCAACCTATGGAGGTACCCTTGGCAACTGACCGGGAAGCCCTGATCCATCATACGCTGTCAATATAAGTTGGCTCACCTTCCCATTACCTTGTTTGCAAGTCTGTCCATTTTGGGTATTTTCATCTACTTTGGTTTCCCCCGAAACCTACAGCACGGTTACCTCTACTCCCTGTACAAATATACATCAATTCAATCCCTTTCCCAGCACCTTCTCTTCTTCATCACTTTGAACAACCCTCAAGATACCATCTTCTCTTGATGCTGACTGCTCCTGCTGGTATGTAACATTCCTCCATGGGCTCATCTTCTTTGCTTCTCCTTCCAACATCATTTTCACAGAAATGACCATTTTACACATGACTCAAGAGTCTCTCCTCCATAGGCAGGAACACCATGGCTGCACTTTCTGCATCAAAAAGTTTATGAACATGTGCATTACTATGAAGTCCCTACAGGCTCAAACTTCTTGATCCCTTTTCAACTTCCTTCATGATCATGTTTCTTCTTTACAAATCATCAATTTCAAAGTTCTCTACACACACAGCATCTCATAATTGCAAATCAATTGCGCAAAGTCCTTCTGCTTAGCAAAACTAATGCCTGGTGTTTTTCCACTTTTTTTTTCTCACAAAGTAGATCTCAACATAAATTGACAACAATAATAGTCGACTGAAGAAAAAAAAAGAACTTATTGTCGGTGTCATTGAAAGACAAAGGCATCATCAATGATTGTCCACTGACACAGCCATTGCCTAGTGAAAGGCATCATCAATGATTGTCCACTGACACAGCCATTGCCTAGTGAACAAACTGCTAGTATAATTGCCTACAAGCATATTTGACAAATGCTGCATCTGGAAGCCATCTTTCCCATCAATCAAAGTTGTGTCAATGCTACTTTTTGGCATACCACAAAGACATTTAAACAAAAAATTTCAGTGTCGACAAATCCAAACAGGACCTGTCCTCTGTCATTCAAACAAAGCAAAATTTCAAAAAATCTACTCCACCAAAACCACAATGTTGTGATCATCTCTCTCTCTCTCTCCGGTAATGTTGCCAGGTTGAAGAATTCTCAAAGTGACAATGGTACAGAGTATACCCGACTGATTTTCAAGCACGTTGTTTACCGTTTTCATTCCATTGTAGACTACACGGTAACCTTGGATCAAAATAGCGCACAATGTCAAACAATACCAAAGCTTACAATATTCCATTTCGTTCAGAAACCAGACATTTCCTTCAACGCTTGCATCCTGTGAATGAAGTAATCAAGTTCTGACCGTCCAACTTCATGAAGGAAGACTAACTTCCAGTCATATCAAAAATCACCTCATCATTGTCTATTCCATTCCATTAAAGTGCAAGCACTGTGCAGCTCATTATTTTGGCAAAGTAAACATTTCCACCACAAGTAGCAGCCTGAGCAAAATGTATGTTGCCTTTCTCCCTCCATCCGTCTGTCTGTCTGTCATCTTGCTCTTTGCTGGACATGACATGCATGACATCCTAGCTTCCAACAGATTCTTGAATTTACTTGCTGGCAGGTTTATGATGAGGTGGGGATCTCCTACCCCCATACTCTCCCCTTCCTCTATGTCTCCCTCCAGAGTAAAAGTGCCCATCTCCTCCATTCTGTTCCATCTTAGGACCCCGCCCATAGCGTGGGAATCTCTGAGGCTTGGAGCCCATCTGTGAGTTGGCATGGTTGGAGAGGGGCACGGATGAGTTATTCACAGTTCTCTCATGGCTACTTGAGTTTGAGTTGGGCATATCTTTTGGACCGGTGGCTTGTGCACTTGTTTTGTTACCGCTAGGCTTGGAAGGTTCCGGGTTCTCAGCTTGGTTTGCCTTGGCTGCTGACATCTTGGCAATGACTTGTGCATAGCTTAGCCTTGGTGGTGGAATACCATCCTGTAATACTACAATTAACAAAGAAATAAAGAAGAGTTAACAAAAGAAAATTCCATTTACTGATTCATTGTTGCTCCAATAATGAAAGATATTTTGGTACAACATATCAAAAACATTTGCAATATATTCAAACATCTTTTTAAATAAATGGAGAAAAACATTCCTGATTGATAGTTTCTAAACATTTTAGAAAATGGGACTGACATTTCCTCAATATCAAAACTTAAAAGAGATGAATACAAGTGCGTCTCAAACAAGCTTCAGTCTACTTTTCTTTAATACCAACTACTATTTTGTTCTGCAAATGTACTATTTTCAGTGGTTTATTTGGTTTCATATACGATTAATAATTACTTTTCTAATAATTCTCATTTCAACTTTTTACATGTTGATATATGATGATATGAATGGTGTCCTAGTAGTTACCCAAAAATATAATCATTTAATCTCCCCATGGTGACAGTTGCCCCTACCAAGTTTGAATTTCTTTTTTGATATTGCAATAACATGAAAGTGGGCTGAACAGAAATACATACAGGACAATAAACAAACATACATACTGACTAACCAATATAACCCCAAAACATAATGGCTGCAAACCAAAGAAAGGTTCAACACAAGAAACAAGTTGCTGATTATCATGATAAGAGAGAAGGATAAAGGGAGCTGAAATTTCAGATAGAATTAACTTATTCCTCGACTAAAAATAGAAAGGTAAACTGATCTATGGCTCATCATGGTTGAATCAGTGGTCCCAGATGACATAACCATCCTTTCCAGGGTAGACTCAAACATACCGATGTCTTGACAGTTGCGACCTGGGCCGCCGCACTCGAGTTGCTCCCTGCCAAAGCTGTTGATCTCCCTGAGGCAGACATTTGAGAGGCTGCAGAAGAGGTGGCTGGCGTTGCCGTGCCAACAGATGATGTCACAGCCTGCGTTGCCGTGGAAACAGACTTGGTGCTTTCAGATGCCACTGGATGGCTGCTGCTGCCGCTGCCATTCTTGGAGGCAGCAGGTATTGAAGAGGAAGAGATGGTGGTGGAGGAGGAGGAGGGATTGGAGGCCCTAGAGTTGTGCTTGGTAGCATTGTGGGTAATAGTATGAGAGGATGCAGCACTGGTACTCCCATGAGACGGTGTAGAAGGAGATGCCTCTATCTTAGAGGATTGCTTCTCCTCAGGGTCTGTCTGCGTGTACGACGAGGTTTGCTTTTGCCTGCAGAGCAAACAAATTATTTTACTTTGTTAGGGGGTTTGCAGACTTTTGTCTCATTTCCACATGTTTACAGCATGACCTTGACACCCCTCCCTCTTTCATGAAAATGCTCTCCACATAATCTTGTTCAATTCCCAAACTACTTGCCTTCTGGCACTGCATGAACATAGTACAGTATCAAGTGAATTAAAGTTTGACTGTATGGTTCGGATTAAATCCAGTATGTTCCCCTTAAACACCAGGAAGAGATATATTTTTATTTTTTAAAGACGGTCATAATCAATTTTGATTTAACAGTTCAAATCCTTTTTATCAATTTTATCATTACCAACATCATTATCAAGAACATTTAATATCATACCAAATTTCTGTGAGAACACAAAACCATTCTTAATTTATAATCCGATTAATGTAGTTCCATACTTCATAATTTCCAATCATTTCTTAATATCTGTACTGTAACAATCATAGTACTCTTGTCAGCTAGATAATGTTACAAGAAGAGAAGGGCCACACTTTGTGATGACTTATTTCAACAAGCATTTAATTGACTTACTTGGCATTTTGTGGAGTTGGTGGTGCTGGTTTTGGAGTAGGTGCAACCGGTTTCTCTACATCTTTGCTCCCAGAGGATTGACTAGCTGTGTTAGTTGAGCTGTCTTTGGTTGATGCAACAGGTGTAGGCTTAGGTTCAACTGGTCGAGCGGCTCTCTGCAAAGGTAAATGTACAAATCAAAGTTTCACTCTTACACCCCAAACCAAGACCCAAACGTTAAAGCTCAAGAAATGACCCATCATCTGAGAAGGTAATTGTAAACTTTGTTTGAAGCTTTCAAACCATCATCAACCCTTCCACTGTCGTAGGTGAATCAATCCACACTAAAAATTTATCATGAATTGACAAGGTTTGGACAGAGCAATGTGTGATAGTTTTCTTGAAATTCAAAGAGGTTATTAATCGCCTCTGGGTATTACATCCATCTAACGTAGTTTTTAAACTTAATGACACCAAATTGGTTGAGATTACACCGATTGCACAAGCTTTAGGAAAGATGTACAAGAGCACTTTGATTTAGTGTTTTATACTATAATTTGCACTTCCCTCAAAATAATTCTTTACATTAATATAAAGCCTGCTAAACACTGGTAGAAAATCAAATAATAAAAGCTTCAACAGATATGGAAAAAATCCTACTTTGATGTCCATACGTACCTTAGGTTCTTTGAGACCCTTCACTACATCAGCCATTGGAGTCATACTGGGTGCTACATCCTTACTCCCTGATCCCTCGTCCTTCTTGCTTTCCTCACTTCCATCCTCCTTGGAAATTCTCCCTGGCAATGGTGGAAACGATGCCAGATCGATCTTGGGAGAGGAAGGTGTCTTGGTAGCCTCCTTCTCCTTGGGGTCTCGACTATCTTTGGTATTAGCACTGCTACCACTGGTGCCACCTGCACTACTCATGGTGCTGCTAGTGTGATTACTGCTACTACTGCTGGTGGTGATGGTAGTACCGCCGGTGCTGTTACTTCTCCTGCTTGGAGGGATATCGTCATCTCGCCTCCTTCTAACCCGGAAGGTACTGTTATTTGTTGAGCTACTGCTTAAAGGTCTCCTACGGGATAGATCATAATGCCCACTGTTATAAGTTAATATTCGATAAAAAGTTATATGACATACATGTATAATAATAATAATAATAATGGCTTTAAGCATTTCAAGTAAGTGATTCCTTCCAGTTACCCACTTACATCACCGTGGTTGAGTGTGGCAAATGTAGATCAATGTCTTGCCAAAGGACATTAGTGCTGCAACGGGACTCGAACCGCTAATCTTGTGATCTACAGTCTGTTGACTTTTCCAATCAACCACGACAGCTTTAAGCAATTATTACTTTTAATTCTTGCCCACTCAAATTTCTTATTGACATAATGTAAAAATGGAGAAAACATACAGAATATGCATGTTTATATATTTGCCAAAATTAAAATGATGCCTATGGCACCAACTTCAGAGGCAGATGCATAAACATAATTGAAGACCCAGGTAGTGGCATAAAGTATCACTGCCAGTATTTTCTATAAGACTGCAGGAATAACGAATCTTAACAAGATATGATAAAATATTAGTTAAATCTATTTTTTTTTTAATGTAGAATATCATACACTTGCAGCATTGGATGGTTTACAACATAAGAAAAGTGGCACTTGAATTTGACAAGCTCCACTAGCAATCTTACCTATGACTCTGTTGTAATGAGGTACTAGTGCTGCCTATATGGGTATCATCGTTAAAATGAGGGTGTGGTCTTCTGGCACTACCCTCTCTCCTCTTGGGAGCTAGGAACACCTCCCCTCCTCCTCCTCCTTTATCCTCCTTCCTGTCCATCCTATCGAGCCTATCTAGCCTCTCTAAGGGTTCCTCTCCTCCCCTGGGGTAAGGGGGTAGACGGGAGCTGTTGAGGGGCATGGAGGGCTGCTGCGTCGACCTGCGATGCTCATGAGGGTGGTAGTGACGGTTGTGGTGAGATGGGAGGTTGGGGTCCAGTATACCCATGCGGTCATTCATACGGTGATCATTCATACGTAACTCAGGAGTACTGGATGACCTGGGGTGACTCTTTACTGTTCTACTTGATATACTGCATGTGTGAAACCAGAAGAAAAGAAAGAAAAGGTGAATTTGGAATTAATCACTTCCAAAGATAAGTGATGGACATCAGAAGAGAAATTTACCTCATCTTATGTTAAAGATAAAGTTGAGTTTGGGTCATGCGATTGCATTGTGAAAGAAAAGGTGTGGAATGGATCAGAAACAGTTGATCATGTAGAATGTAAGTATTGGTGTGTACTGCAAGGTTCTGGAGTCATCAAAATCATAGTCAATCTGGCCTAGTCTTGGTAAAGTAACTAGCACTGTACACAGAATGATGTATATAGGACTACATAAAAAGTGTCGGGGCTACTAACCTTGATTTTCTTATCTTTCTATGCTCATTACTCAGCCAGTATACACTTTCTACCAAAATTGTTTAGCAAATGACATTTATTTGTAATCTTGAACATTCAGTGCAAGTTTTGTTTGATTCTGTGACAATTCATTTTCTTTTTTTACCAGAACTCAAGTTTATCTTTTAATGTTTAATACTTGTGTCTATAAAAGCAAGTAATTTTTTTAAACACATTTTGTCCTTCATATTTCATTGCTTTCTTATTACCAAAATTATAAATACGATTTGAACACTTTTCTCTTTATAAAAGCACATACATAGAAGAGAGAACCTCAAGTATTTGCATTACACCTGACCTTTTTCTGTTTGGCCCTAAGAAAAAAGGTTAGACAAAAGAGAGGAACACATTTGTTCTACAAACAATTCATCTGCTGCATTAGATCAGTTCACGGTTAGCACATGTGTTGTCCCAAATGACCCCGAATATACACCGATCTTCAAAACATGAGGAGGTCCCACTTTGTACATTTTGAAATAATCACTCCTGCAGCGATGGAGGTGCTACATAATTAGCCTTTGTGTCCCCTTTTCAAACAATACTTCCACCTGTGTATCATGGAGTGCACTGCTTGTGCATAAATGAATAATGATTACATAACTTTCATGAGCACTCATCCAGTATTTTATCTCCTTGTGTTTCACATTTTGGTCTGCAATGTCCTTTATCTGCTCATGCTCAGACTTCAACTGTGAACTGGCTTATTAACTCTGAAGAATAATAGGTCATAATTGTTAAGGATCTAATGTCCTAAACCTTGTCATTTTGCTGCTTTCAATTGGATCATTTAGCTCTAGTTTTGAGCAATGGATTATAAGCTGACTTACATGTGTGAATTCCTAGGCCCCTGGTAGCTATTGTGTCTACTGGTGTTGGTGGGTTGATACTTCTGAGGGAAGGCACTGGTGGTCCCAAACTGCTGAGGCTGCTGCTGCTGCTGCTGTGTAGAGATAACAAGAGGTTACATCATAAGAAATACATTTTCTATATCTCTCTCTTATCATGTATTGGGCACTTTTAGATTGAGTAGACGAGCACGACGTGAACGTCCACTGATCATGCGTGTCCATGGCAAGCCGTTTTAACATTTATTCCTATGTCTTGATATCAAGAAATGATTTTCTGTTGTAAAGCAATGGTAATTCTTGATATCAAGACACAGGAATATATGTTAAAATGGCTTGCCATAGACACGCATGATCAGTGGAAGTTCACGCCGTTCTTGTCCACTCAATCTAAAAGTCCCTATTACAAGATTATAGCATTTACAATGCCGATGCAGTATCAATGATCTCTAGCTGAAAGAGAAAAGACATTCAACAACAAAAATAATGCCCTCCGGCTACTTTGTAGCAGAGGCATACAAAATTGCAAGCCAATTAAGCAGGTTATCGAATGGAAATATCTTGCACTTGCAGAAAGTGATGTTTTGCTTACGACATCAGATGGATGAAAATATGTGCAGCCCTGGCAACTGTTATGACCACATTTCAAAATTGTATTGGCTGACAATCAGTACTTTGTCTATGAAATCACAATTAATCTACCTACAATTGCAATTTATCTAATAAGTATAATAGAACAAGATAGAAAATGAACAGTAACAAATAAGCATTTTGCATGAAAAACGATTGTATTGTTTTCAGTTCTGAGTATAAAGATCAGTAGAGTTGGGCAACTCTCAATATACCATGTCAGACCATGCATTGTGTTTATTCTCTCCCTGCATAAATTTAGTTTTCTCCAGACAATAACAAAATGTCAATGAGAAGTGGCTTGAGTAGTCTTGATAACATCGTTATACATCAGGAGAACCTCAGTAATCACATGAAAACATAAACTATGAGTGATCAAACTTGTCACCAGCCAGAAATAACTAGTTTACAAATCGTTTTCCCTCTCTTTTTGCTACTTGTGTGACTGTCTGTCATGACTAGCGAGTCATCATCACCAGGGGGTAATCTAGATTGAGATAGAGATCATTGTCTAATCTAAGAGCACAGGGTCTCCCAACCTTGAGACTCCATTCTAGCATGATGTGACATTTCAAACACAAAATATGATGCACATCCCTATGCTCATATATCAGATTGGGAGGCAACATGCTATTTTCCCACCTTTAAAAAAAAAGTATCCAGGATACTTGCTCCGTTACAATGGGTTTTAAGATGCTTCATTGCCTGATATCTCCTTGAATATTGTTATGAATGAGGTTCATTTGACTAATTCACCTAACATAACCTGGTTTAATCGTAATGAATCCTTACAGCAAATTGAACTTTTGACTCTTTAAACAAAAATGTAATGCTCATTATTTCTCTACTTTGTCATTGTATTCTGAAGCAGAACTCGCATTCAAGTAACCCATTTGGTAGCCTAATCCGGCTCTAATACAGGCCATTACCAGTACAAGATCAGAAGAAATTGGGAAGTGAAAAGATAAGTTGCTGACAGAGAACTCATTAGTGCTTACTGAATGCATTGGAGGGAAATGTCACTTCATCATGAAAGACACAAATCTCTATCTACTCAGTTTGTGCAACATCGTAGGGAGGGTTGTAAACGCACCCAGGAGAAGTGTCGACAGTACAAAGACATAAGAACACATCCGCATATAAAAGGAGTAGACTCGAAGGTTTTACAACGTCATCAAAATATAAATCACAGCAGTAAAACACTTAAAGCCCCACTGTCCTGCTTGTAGCTACTTGCTCCCTCTATATAGAAAACTTCCCCATTCGGTTCCTGTTGGTCCCCCATGATCCTCTTTTTATTATGTTAGTTGAGAGCTGAGTTAATGAGATAGCCACCTGTCAGTGACCTCGCTGTGTGGTCTAATCCCTTCTGGCCCATTAGTTTTGACGGTCTTTAATGGGAATGCATTAAAGTTTTGACCACCTTTACACAAGAATTTCTTAACATGCTAAGTTTCCCAGTATGGCATTGTGTTCAAAGCTGTCAGATGTGCTTATATACATATGTGTCCACAAAATAATTACATGACCGATTCTTGTTTGGCATTCATTCATATTTTCATGACAAGCAGTTGCAGCAATCTCTGACTGAGGGACTAGTTGTCAAAAGTGAAATACACTCAGCCACAACTGTAGAATAAATGCCTGTCATAAATCAAACTAAATCATAATATATCTATCAGGTTACCTATTTTTGATATTTCACAAAAAAAGTTGACAAGAATAAGAGCTATCTTTTTTTTCATGAGGAATTACAGGAATATCTACTGAGCAAAAGCCAAGTATTGAGATGGTAAAAGATCTTGGTCAGGTTCCATTTATAGTTTCCAATCTCTTTGATAACTTTCGCCGTACTGCCTAATTTTCAAACCCTTTCAGAAACTTGAGTTACATGAACCCTTGCCCAATAGGTGACTTACTATAGCCTGAGGAGCTTCATAGTACGGCTGGCCCCACTGCGGTGGGACATTGGCAGGGTAGTAGGTGTACTGCTGCTGCTGAATGATTCCATTCAGGGGTTGCTGCTGTGCTGCCACCGCCTGCGCTGCCGCCGCCGCTGCTGAAGGGGCGGTGGTGTACTGCTGGAACTGGGTTGGCTGGAATACTGCTGTCTGGGCCTGGGAGAAGTTGTTTGTGGCAAGATGGTAGCCATTAAGCACCTTTGGTGCTGCCTGGGTGTAGGTGATCCTCTGCAGAGGCTTCGCTTTTATCCTGGCCTGGAAGGAGCGAACAAATGGCATTTATACACTCATAAGAAGTGGAACATTCAAATTAAAGGAATAAAATCAGTTACACATTTAAATTTTGACCAGACCTGCGAGGTGTTTCACAAAGATCATTACCGTAATTAACGGTGTATAAGCCGCACTTTTTTGCCGCCAAAAAAAATGTCAAAGTCGGGGGTGCGGTTTATACACGTTGCACCCAAAAACAAAACAGAAAGTCAAAACCTGCACGAATTTGATCATATGGGACTACGAATGGTACAGGACATTTCCACACATTTTACCGACAATTTTATCTTGCATAGTTGACATGAAGACAAAAATAATCTTCCAAAAACAACATCTGCTGATAGATCTTGATCTAAGTTCGTGCCAAAACATTGCAAAAGTAAAAGAAGGGGCGGTTTAACGACCTGGCGCGATCGCATCCAGCACGCGAAGTCGCTATTTGAAGGCCGAAAAAGAGGGGTTCGTTTAATACACACGGGCAGTTAATACAATGTTAATTACGGTAGTCGAACTTAACTTTAAGTCGGACTTAAACATTATGGAGAGCCATTTGTAACCTTAAAATGAAATATAATTCAAATGCAAAATTCAATTATTTTAGACTTTTCATACATGAAGAACTTGAAATCTCCATGACAATAGAAAATATGAATGATTTGAATCACAATTTATGCCTTTGAAAATAACCTTTACAAAATATTTTCAAAGAGGCTAATGGCTTTCCATAATTGTTAAGTCCAACTAAGTTCAATTTAGGATCTTGTGAAACACCCCCCAGGTTACATATTTCTTTTTGCTTACATTACATGTACCTGTTATTTATGATCAACAGTTTTTTTTAATAAACTAGCTACTGTAAGCAGACTACACACTTTTACTCTGGATAGAGTACTAAATGTTTATATTGATCAGTTTATTATTGCAAGTATTACTCCTTTACCATAAAATTTTACGAAACAGCTGCCAATGCACATTGGCAACTTCAAGAAAGTACGCCTACCATGTTTTGTCTAGAGAAGAATATCAATGTTTGGTAACATGCAGTGAATAAGGTGTCATTTTGAAACTTTAAAAAAGCTGATATCCCTACCCCCAAATCATCTTCTGGCTGGCTCCCAACAAATGAAGAGCTTACTAGATGTACTGAATGACACATTAGTTGGATGGGGATTAGTTGGATGTCATACAAATAATGATGTCATATCAGAAGGAAGGAGTAAACAAGAAAAGATGATGAAAACTTACCATGATTGGTTTTCCCTGGAAGTGCCCGACCCGCTCTCGTAGATGCCTGTATGCTAACTGAGCGTCTGAGTCGGATTCAAACGTGATGTACCAGTTGTTGTTGTGGGCAAACTCACAGCTGACAAACTTGGGGCAATGCTCGTGGGTAAAGAGAGCTCTCACATCCTGGCAAAGACAAGTCACAAACAGAAATTCCATCATATATAACACTAAACTTCTGCTCGTGTTATGGCATGTATTTTATAAGACTTTGCTGAGGGTTCAAATAGGGAAAATGAGTTGAGGAAATATGAAGCCAAAAGTTTGAGATACACCATAAGGTCTTGCTCACCACTCATAGGATCCTACTTCTAAGATTAACTTTTGCATCTCAGGAACACAATACTGAGGAATAGAAAAGTTTTCCTGAAATGTTATACAACTTACGTTCATGATCATTCAACTAAAATAATGTAATGAAAGCCATGTATACAGGAAATTAACTTCCTACAGAAAAAACATAGATTTTAAGTACAGTGTAATATTATCATATTGTCCATCCCTATCTACATGTATCAACCAGTACACTTCTAACTTCTCTCTTTCCACTGCTCACTTGACAGAAGAATCAATAGGAACACAACAAATGTGGATGTAACTTTCCCATACTCAAAAAGCTCAATGACTGTGTTAATATTGACATGAGAATGAGGATGGTTGAACTATACTCCTACATTAATCTCTAATACAATGCCTTTATATCACTGACAACCAAACTCTTATTCCCCTCATTCACTTTCCCATAGACAATATCAACCAACATATGCTTGAAAGAAAGATTTTCCTTTTTCTTTTCCATTTCCGATGTGTACATGAAAAACATACTTTGACTCTGGCTATTTTCTTTTTTTCTAACAATTTCACATGGAATATTGCATAGTCTTATTCGTAATGCCTTTCCGTAAGACTTTAGTATGATTGTATATCAACCCCAGAGTCTTCGCACACCGAGTGACTTTCATGGTCAGAATTTACAAATGATTTTTAAAGACCATTGATACAACTGGGCCAGAAGTTATTGGACCACATGGCGAGGTCACCGACAGGTGGCTATATCATTAACTCAGCTCTCAACTAACAAAAGAAAAAGAGGATCATGGGGGACCAACAGGCACCAATTGTGGAAGTTTTCTATATAGAGGGAGCAAGTAGCTACAAGTAGGACAGTGGGGCTTTAAAGCTTAACCCTTTCAAACCATTAATATAAACGGTGACTCACCTCGATTGGAGTTGTGTCCGGCACTTCTCTCAGGATGACAGTACATCGTTTGTGATTAGGTCTCACCTTCTCTCCCTTTCCATCTACTTGAACAAAAGGTGATTCTGAAGGCAAGAGAAAGAACAAATAAATGATATGCTAACATCCTTAATGATATACTAGTAAATAAGATTGTATGAGGAACCCCTGAAATGCCTAGCAGTGCTAAGAAGTCCATCCCAACTAAATTTGAATTCAACCGATTATTTCAGGCTTTGATTAACTTTTATTTTTCTCTTAAGATTTTTTTGATTATTAAAATACTTTGCACAGTGAATTTTATGTTTTTGGAAGCTTGTACAATTGCCAATGCAGAACAAGTGTCTGTAGAAGGACAAACAATTAAAGATATAATAAGTCATATTGCTAGTTTCTCTCAATGTAAATTATAGTTCATGATGATGCAAAGTTATGAATGTACAGTAGAGGATGCAAGAAAAAATACTCAAAGAAAAGCAAGACTTTGTTCCACATAAAAAGACATCAATGCGCAACAGTGAAATATTGAGAGTACTTTGCCTCTAGGGCAGCGAGCACTTATTTCATATTGACTCTTGTCTTGTAATTTGTTGCAGACTGTTCATATATAGCATGAGGACAAAACAGAGAACATTTTAGTTTCGCTTCAGATTGAGTAGATCATTTGTGATCATTCGTAAGATGAGACTACAGATACAACAAACCAAGCGTTAGCAGACAAGGTTTTACTAATGCCAACAATCTCTTGCCAAGCAATGACCACCACTTTACAAAATCACAAAAGAACACAAGAACGCTGGCATCATGGTTTCTATTTCAAGGAATTGATGGGGCGCTATCTGTACCAATTATCATGTCTCCATCCCCACTCTCCCATCTCTCCTCCACTCTCACTGGTCACAACCAGACGTTGAGTCATTTTACATCTCATTAATAAGGCATCCAATTGCACAATCCTACAAAGTGTCTGCAATGGATAGTTTCAGGGCTCTAGTCTTCACTTTTATGAAGGGGACGTGCAACGAGGCATAATTGATGTGGTGATTATAGACGATATCAATCATTCGGGGATAGAACAATAAATCTATGATTTTAAATCAAACTGTATGCCATTGGTGTTCACTGGAAACAAAAGAATTTCAAGGGAATATAATGAAACAGTATTAAAAGGTTGAGGAAGTAAGAAAATGATCAATGAACAAAATTCTTTTTCATGTACAACAGGCATACACAATGTTGTTAACAGTTGGGCCCTAATGTACCATATGGTACAATTAACAAAAATCATTTCTTTAGAATTGCCTTTTCGATCAACAAATTTCCACTTTACGTTAATCAAGAACCATTTTTAGCAATAAACCATGTGTGTGCATGTCACTCTTTCGTCCAATGAATGGAGAAACCTAATTAGGGGTTGGCTAATGTTTACATTTTAACAAAGAATACCTATTCCCACTACATGTACCTGAGTATGCTGTGAAAAGAGGGATTTTTTTTTTCAATATGAATTTGTGAAATTGTGGGTTTACCGTAAGATGATGGGAGCAGCAGGATGCAGACATATCCATGCGGGTCGAAACAACATACTGTAATGTACTAATAACATTCCGCTTTTTGTGTGCCATATATCACATGACATACATGCAACATCCCTATGGGCTTACTTTGGAAATTAGACAAAACGTTGATCTAACATCACTATATTGTTACTCTCTACCTACTAAATTTGATCCCTTTATATATATATATATATATATATATATAGCAAAAAAACAATTTCCATCGATTGTTTGTTGTAGCCTACACAAGCAAGTATGAAGGCTCCCGTAGACCTCTGGCCTGATATCTTATCACAGGGACTAATGTAAATGAGAAGGAATGCCTAACCAAAGGGAACCAGCCTACTAAGTACTTATTTATTCTTGAACCTTACACTGAATATCAAACTCTAATTCTGATGATTCTCAAGTACAATGGCCAATTACAAACATATATACGACCTTTGGATAGCATAGTATAAAGATTAGAATATGATTGATATTGTGCTCCATATGTTCTACTCACTCACCCCTCAGTACTTCGATTACAAGCTGCAAGTCATGGGTAAGTTTCTTGACTGCGTTGAAGTTTGCTATCGTCCTTATCGTCACATACTGGTCAGAGTCCATCTGTGATTGCAGGTATCTGTCGTTAGCCAGGTTCTCCCTGTATTAAAATATACATGCAAGACAAAATGATGAACTAAGTGCAATAAAACGTGTGTATATATATTTATTGTCATATGAGTGTAACTTGTCACATGCTTGCTATTTCTATGGCAGACCCAACTCCCTCTAAGTAGCACTGCCTCTCTAAATGTACCAGAGACTTTAAGCATGCAACTCAAGAAGAAATAGAAATCAGTTTCAGTTTCTTAAAAGGGAAATCCTAACAGACAACTACTCTAAAAGAAAACAGAAAATATGGAAAAAGTGCCATTTCTGTGGGGAAAAAAAATAACACAAATGATAAACAGTATTTATTTCTTTCGAAAAAGTTTATTTTGCAAATCAAGTCGCATGAACATGAGGTCTTTATTTTCATCATTGTTTTATTTTGAGGATTTTTTTTGTGTGCTTTAGAATAAATTTTATGATGGAAATTAATGATTGTTTTTCCTCCATATAACATAGTTTAGTTTCCCAATACATTCCTCTTGAGCTAAGCTGTAAATACCCTGCTTCCCCTATAGGAGAGGGGGTTATGTTTGTAAATATTGAGTCATTCGTTAGTTAGATTTCATCACTATGCATGCAGATCTGGCAATGACCTCCTCTTGTAAATTGAGCTTACTCTAATCATAGCCATGATCACATGTTTGCTCCTGTGTATGTCTGTGTGTGTATCATACTTCAGGGAGCGATCCATTGCAAAATGCACACATATAGACAGGAAATTCAGCATTCTATAGGGTAATGACTGTACATCATACAAGTTCAAGCAATGGCAAAAAAAAAAAATTACAAACAGGGGAATACTAAAATTGTTTGTCCACACTTAGATATTGTAATTTCCTTATGGGGGAAAGGCATAACCAGGGGATTCCCAGTGTGTGCATGATAAACATTTCCATCATTTGTTTTCAGAGATTATGCCCACTGCATTACAAGCAAGAACCATCCAATTTGAGTCATAAATTCCAGTGCATAATATCACAGCAAATATTTGGACTTGAACTACATATATTCTGCAGTTTAACTTTGCGGCTAATCCGTTATATTTCTTCTACTCCCCCCCCCCCCC
>BEXV01000181.1:8905-18917 GCA_003118195.1 Hemicentrotus pulcherrimus | reverse complement strand
AATTTCTTCTTCAGTTCTTGTGAAAACTTCTTTTCATTGTCCCATTAGCACTGACCAAAAACCAAATGAAAAGGGTTGGAAGTGTGCGTTTATTAAACTATTTGTCCCTATTGCTTGTTTCAGGGGAAAAAAATATTTCGCTCCAAGTATGAATTACATGTACGATATACAACAGTCAGTAAGACAAGGTTTGCCACTGGCCACCAGTCCAATGGGCCATGTACATGTATGCCACACATGCATACAACAAGCACAGTAAAATGGTTGGTTAATACATCATGTACATGTACATATAAATGGAGGTTAATCAAAGCCACAGGATCGGTGTCTGACAATAATGGAGTAACCAATATTCATAAAACACAAATAACATTTCATATCAATCAAAGATATAGTCACATAACCATGTACTCACGTTCAAGGGTGATAAGATCATAGCATATAATGCACAAGACCCACGTGCTTCACAGTACAGGAATCTGCTTTATTCTTCAACTCACGAACACTTATTGTATTGTACGTAATAACACTGCAGGCTCTCACACATACACACACACACACTGCATACAAGCACTGCAGTTACTAAGGGTCTTCTTGACCCATTGTAACACCAAGGCCCATGGTAGTCTACATCATCCAGGCTACTAATCAAACTTACTAACATCGTAGAAACAGTATAGTTATAACATGCAGGATAGGTAAGATTCAGATTTCCTGCCCAAAATCAAGTAAAATCTTACAGCTCCTGAAGTAAAAAATAGCAAGGAAATTACTCATTTCATGTTGGGGTCATCAAGGGCTGAGCAATAAAACTATGACACAATGTGCATAGCAAATTCATTGATCCCCTTTTTCTTGCACTGGCTGTTGTTTGAGTATCGAGCAGCGGACCCATTATAGTTTGTCTGGAACCTCTGGCCCAAGATTTCAATTATTCTAGGTCAAGATTGATTCCAGAATTAATTAATATTGTAATATCGTTCATGGTTCAGTGTTAAGTTATCTACATGTATGATAAGTAGTTCAATGTGATCTGTTTAGTCAAGTTCAATCCTCAGCTCAGACAGCAGTTTGAATTCAGCAAAGCCCACATTTCTTACATTAAGTCGTGCTTTGCAGATTCTAGCAACTGAAAGACCCACCCACACCTATATTAACTCAAGTAAAGATAAATAGTACCAGTACTTATCATTGGCTAGCCTCCAACAATAAAGGTAAGTGGGTAATGCTCAATACACAAAAAGCAGCTATCTCACAAGAACTAGCTGTATTTTATATGAAAATTACTACAAGGAAGACTACATCATGTACATATCTAAAGTGCCAGACACTAAACATGACCTCTAAAGTCTTATACAAGTTACAGCAGAAGGAGAGAAAGAGAGAAAGAAAGAAGAAAAAAAGTAGGCTAAGAGAAAGAAAGAAGAGAAAGAAAGAAGAGAAAGAAAGGAGAAGAGAAAGAAAGGAGAAGAAAAAGAAAGGAGAAAAGAGAGAGAGAAAAAAGAGAGAAAGGAGAAGAGAGGGAGAGAAAGGAGAAGAAAGAGAGAAAGGAGAAGAAAGAGAGAAAGGAGAAGAAAGAGAGAAAGGAGAAGAGAGAGAAAGAAAGGAGAAGTTGCAAAGAAAGAAAGAGAGTAATGCAGAAAGGCAGAAAGGAAGAAAGGAAGGAAGAAAGAAAGGATGAAAGAAAGAAAGAAAGAAAAAAAGGAAGGCAGAAAAGAAATGAAAGAGAAGAAGAACAGACACTCCAGGTCATCCTAGTCTAAGTCTAGTCTCAGCAATCTGACACTTTAAAGTCCAATCCTTAGTCTGATGCTGACCCTTTCTGCTGTACTTGGTGTCCACATGCACGCAAATTGATGAAATAAAAACATTGTACAATTTTACATACATGCATATCATATGTGTATCATGGGTTCTCTCCTATCACAATTCTGGCATTCTTCTACCACTTTGTATTTACAGAGTTGATGAAATGAGAGGTTAACACCAGCCGGAACTACTTTTGTTAGGCCACTTGCTTGCAAGCCTGAATGAACTCAAGGCAACACTATACCATGTGCTTCCTGGGTATAGTCTTTCAGTCCAGATCCAATATGAGGGAATCCTGTTACAGTCAATGCACAGAGTGTACATAAAATGACTGGGCAGCCTGGGGTACAAGGCTTCAATACGAGGGAGGTTAACTGTGCATGAATTAGTCATTCAGGGTAATTTACTTCATTGAATTTGAGGTGTGATCTCATTTATGGTTGATTTACAATGTAAATGTACAATGATAAAAAGTACTTGTGCTTGCCACATTAACAAAAAACGTTTTACATGTATGAAATGCACTACTGGGTATCCATCCATTCTTCATGGTCTAGCACAATCATTTTCCAGGTACATTGTAGATACATTTCAGCACAACAATTGAAAAGTTATGTGCATGAAATGTAGCACGTTCTCTAACATTGCTTTGGGATTTGAAACAGAACAAAATTTATCTTAAGAATCACATTGATTTTACAGTATTTTATTGTTTAGCTTTGTTTTGCTTTGTTTTGCTTTTATATATTTATTTTCCAAATTGTTTTTGTTTGTTATAGTTGATATGTTGCTGTTCTTTATCACTGGTCTAATTTTATTTTCCATGGCTCTTTTGGAATTTTTTTAAAGGGCTACATACAAAATGTAGTCGCTCACCATTCCTGGGTACATTTTTTATGCAATGTACAAATGTTGGTTGGCTTCTTTGTTTTGTTTGACTGCTAAGAAAACATGTGTACGCTTGTACATACAAGTAGGTAAGCAACCAGGCCCCTACGCTACGGCTTTCAAGTCCTCATAGAGGGACTTAGTAATTAACCCCAAAAGGCACTAGTGCATCTAATCAGTTTCGGACCCGAGACCACTGCTCTACTACTGAGATAATAAGGACTTTTAGATTTGCGTGGACTGATACATGTACATGTAACATCCATTCAAGGCAGTGCATTAAAAGGACCTCAACCGTAGCAATCTTTGTGCGAATCTAAAAGTCCCTATTGTGCCTCAAATGTAGATCTAAATTTAGTAACTGACCCTCCCCCCCCCCTCCACCCCTGACATTTCAGTATTTAATAAACAATTACGCATGTCATTAAACATGAGGGGCGAAGAAATCTACATCTACATACAAGTTCTAAATGTATTTTACAAAACTAAAGATTTAGAAAAAATTGTTTATTTGATGGAGTCGTAGTCCCTCAACAATATTGTAGGAGTTGTACATCTCACACCCTAACTAGTAGTAGATCTTTGTACAATGTTTGATAAGACACAAATTTATAACAATCACAGGAAGCTAATTGTGTTAAAACACTTCATAACAGAGGTAACAAGTACATGTACATGTAGTCAAGTACAATGGACTTCTGCAGAAAATAGATTTCCTCTTTATACATGTACATGTACATGTAATATGTATACACATTTTCTTATGTACATTGTAATTGTGAATAGAAACCGGTGCAGGTACATGTACATGTATAACAGCTGGTCGTACCCAGCAGTCCCTGTAAATGGAAGAAGAGCCCCAAATACATGTAGGCCACTGAAATGAGAAAGGTTTACTTACATAATTACTCGCATTGTATGCATACTGTACTTGTTAAACAAAGGTTGTTATTCACAACCATTAAGCTGGCAAGTTGCAAAGCTTGCCTGACATAGCAACATGTAATGTATGCAGACTGAATTCCAAGTATTGTAGTTCGGCATTAATGACAGGTTAATGGATAACTCATCACTAGATCCCCAGGAAAGAAACATCCATATATTTGAAAATAGTAAACGGTTCTATTGGTTCACTGCAATAAATGAATACATGGTACAGTATATAATTATTGGTTGTTGCTATGTTGGACAAGCATCTGACATGCTTTCTCTTTGATCAGACCAAGTCCTGTTGAGTAATGTGCATAGAATTTGAATAAATTAACTGGTCTGTTAGATTAATGCTACAAAATATAGGCCTACAGTACATGTACATGTACATGATACAATAGGCCATTTCCTTTGTGTATTCAAAATTCATGCATACAATGTACATGTACATGTACCAGTATATGTAAATCTTTGTTCAGTGCAATTACTTTAGTGACCTTTTACAGAATAACTGTATTTCAATTGTCAAAATGAAAATTGCTTACATTACAAGCCATGATAACTGACCTACATGTACATGTACCTAGCAGAAACGTACAATTCATATTCGGACTATTGAAAAAAAGGAAGACTCAAATCTTTATTATACATGAATTAATGTACAGTATGTACATGTCATGTACATACTGTACATTAACAAACATCAAAGTTCAGACACTGGCACCCATACCATAGCATACATAGACCCATGAGTAATGTACATCTATGTACTGACTCCCAAGAGCATACAGGTACATGAACTTCCAGTACTTTCTACATGTATGTATGCATCCATTAATGACATGTAACTACAGTACTCCATATGAATCCTGAATACAGTTGATTATTTCACTCCTGAAAAAGCACTGGGAAGGTGACCCTAAAGAGAATATCAAAAAGCTCCTTCAACTAACTTACCATGAACCTTTGGTTAACTTCTGATCAGTTAATTCCTTTGCTTCTGCACATTTGCCATATGATTTTCTCTTCTCTATTTCTACACAGCTGAGAGATTACAGGGTTGTTGTGAAGCATACTAACTAATGCAGGAATCTTCTGTCAGGCATTCATCACATACTGCCCAGGGTGTAACCTGGGTTGATAATGCTAATGATATACCACCACAAGACAGTCTCACACTCAGGCACTGTAACAAGAATGGGTAGTGAGTGAGACATGACAACAATGGAACCTGATGACCATATTAACCACTTTACAATCGCATTTCAAGCATTGTACAAATTGTGAATCAAGAAGATGATAAAATGCCTCATCTATGAATTTATCAGATATTAGAACAAATACAAGTGCACTGTATATATAAAATAGTATAAAGAAATGAGAACGAGAGATTAACACCTTTATAAAGGCTCTCGCCAATATTATATGTTAATGTAGGCCTACATACATTGTATGCACGAGTATGGTCTGAATAAAGACTACTTCCTGGGTTTGTTACAGTCAGCAGGAAACATTAGATAAATATGTTATGCATCAGTGCACAATTTAGAGGTGGTTTTGTGGTTACATGTACTGTACATGTATTTGATATTCTATACAGCTGCTCATATTACACAAAAGTAACTTATGAATTCTTAAAGAGATTGAAATAGAACTACAAATAAGACTAAGAGCAATGACAAGTAAGAGCAATGACAAGTAAGGAAAATAATGACTTGTGATTTCTAACACCACACTGACACGGAATGATTTTTGCTCTGATTTATCTGGGCAGCGTTATACAAAATCCACGTGCTGTAACAAGTCCACCAACAACAACATTGACATGCATGACTGCACGTTTAAAATTTAACATGCGTTTCATTGGGGTGTCGTTGGTCAGTGAACTTGTACGTACATTTATGATGGTTTCCAGAAATAATAAACGGGTTATTACTCTAAAAAAGCAAGAAAACAGGGAAGAGATATTTGAACCTATCACAACTCAAGGTGAAGGAGGAGGAGAAACTGAGCAATCAATTCCTGAAGGTATGATCAACATTCTTTCATCTTCAAGACGAATCAAATCCTTTAAGGTACATTATACAGACACACATCCATGAAACTTATCCTCACAGTAAACCAGAAACCTTGAAAATGCATTAAAGGAGAATTCCACCCTAATATTAAATTGGTTTTAATAGAAGCAGAAAAATTAGAGAAATATTTTAGTAAAAATTTGAAAAAAATTGGAAAACAAATAAGAAAGTTGTGATTCTTTCAAAATCATGAAAATCATGGAATCTTTGAGTTGATGGAATAGTACAGGATGTATCTTATGGGGATGCATGAAAGAACATTTTATCCGTGATGTATGATCGAGAAAGGCATGAAGAAAATATTTCTTTTGATCAAAATGGAATTTAATGACATTTCTTGTATTTAACAAAGGATAAAATGTGAGGGGCAACATCATATTTACAGACCGCATTGCCAATTTGACTCACAGATTTGAAGTATTTCATGAAAAGTTATGGTCTTGATTTTTCTAAAACCTTCACTACTCTGATCTTCCATTTTTCTCCTTGTATTAAAGCTGGACTGCACTACTTGTCGCTACATGTACTTGCGCCCTCTATCTAGCAAACAATGCTTAAAGAGATGGTTGAGTTCTGGGAAGAGGTAAAAAATAATTTGTGAGCGTTATCATTGTTATTATGCAAGGGTGGAAGAACATCAGATTAAACATGTTCCTTGAAAAGCATGGCTCTTCAAATGCCTTCATATTCTAAATATGACATAAAATACGTAAAAATCGGGGGGGGGGGATTTTTTCGCCATGTGCTCGTGTAGTCCCATGTACATCATTCTGTGTACAGTACTTGTAACTTTGCCAAGATTTGGCCAAATTTCTTATCATTTTGATGATTCCAGAACCTTGCAATACACACAAATACTTTTATACTAGATGATCAACCTTTTCTGATAGATTCCACACCGTTTCTTTCACAATGCAATCACATGACCAGAACTCAACTTTATCTTTAAGCAGTACCCATTGAACCCTCATGGTCCTCTTTTTCTTATGTTAATTGAGAGCTGTTTTGATGAGATAACCACCTGTCAGTGACCTTGCAGGGAGGTCAAATCCCTCCTGGCCAAACTAGTGCAGACAGGATTTAATTTAAAACAAAGATGTTTTCATGATGGATTTCCCATTTAATTTGTAACATGAACATTTTAAAGATGTGTTTACATCTTTACATGCATGTGTACATGTAAATGCACTTCCAATCAAACACATTTGATCTACATTTTGAGAAAAAAAACCAAAAGCAAATACATGGGGTGGAAATTGCTTGTACTGTTTCATATTACATGTACACTGTATGCATTTAATAACAATTACAGTGTTTTAAAAAAAAAATTGATCTATTACTGTATAAGAAGTATTCATGCATATATTCCTTGAGTCTCGATAAAATTTGTAAAAAACTTGCAGAATAAAATGTACCAGAAGTTCAATATCTGCCAAGAAACAAAAATTGTTTGAAAATGGTTTAACCAAGTAATAAGTACATGTACATATACATGGATACTGGAAAGTCCAGATTGCATCATTCACACGCTAATCATTATACACTGTACTCTACTCAGTTTTTTGTGATAAAGTAAATATCTACAGTAGTTTAGATTATCGGGGTATTAAACTTTAAGAACAGTCTATTCCCAGCATGATAATAAAATATCATGATTACTCTCGATAAGCTCTCATGAAATACAGTTTCATTATCAGTACCTAAGACTCTCTCTCTCTCTCTCTCTCTCTCTCACCTTCTCTCTGAATGTACAACTTCACAAGTGAGCTTCTACAGAAAGAAAGCTCTATACCATGCAATGGATAGCCCAATTAATATACTTCAAATACAGGTGTACATTGTACAGTGTTCAATGTGTTTCGCTTTACCGGTATCCATTTTTCAGCACTGCTAACCATGCATATCTCACATCTCAGAGCATTTCAACTGATTTGATCAGGGGATACACATAAATTACCCATTCACTGCTAAATATAGCTATTTGTTTCTTTTCCTCAAGGTCCTTGTATTGCCAACTGCTAGAGAAATTACTCTACAAGTATACAATGATGTACAGTTGTATACATGCACTTACTGGGGAGTTTTATGCAAAGCATGTACAAAACATGTGACTACTGCGATGCACTAACATAATGATACACTCACTAATTAGTGCACTACATGTATATATAAAAAAAAATTATTTGTTTATGATAAACACCAAAAGGATATTTAAAAAAATTAGTTATTCAGTTATCCATGTACTGACTACAGATGTACAGTACATGTTACTGTTGAATGATGGTGAACCAAAGCCTGATATTTGCTTTGGAGTCCAAATTTTAAATGTGTAGCATCTATTAGACAACACATACATGTATTCATAATGGTGAAGTGACCAAGTTTGAAAGCACATGCCCATCATACACGAAAATCAAATTTAGCGAAGTTTTGTGAATAAATGTATACTAAAACTCGTCTAAAAGGTCATTGACCTCAATCTAAATTTCATTTGTACCCCCTCCCCCCAAATCAAGATAAAAACCTCAAATGGTGAAACTCATAAAAAGACACAAATTACACAAAAACTAAACTTTACAAAACCAAATATAGAGGTTGTATTACCCTTTCCCCTATTAGGTGCAAGAAAGCAAATCAAAATCATTTCGCACAAAAAAATACATTCAATGAATTTGCTTGATTAAAAAATGTACATTTATGAATATACAGTAATTCACATTTTACTGTAAATCTCTGTGTATAAGACACACCCCTATACCCACGAGGGGACGGACCTTCATTTAACATCGAGGTGCAGTTGAAGTTGTAAACTTGTCACAAATAATAGTAATAGGCTTCATGATACCAAGTGTCCCACACCAGCCTCTTCACATCACCAGCTGTGATCTATGCCAAACATCAATAGTCATGCATTACTTTCAAACCAAATTGACAGACAAATTTGAGTGTTGTTGTTGTTTCCAAGTGGTGAGTCAACACACTGATTACTGAGCTGGGAGACATTGCCAGGCATAGCGCCATAAATTGAAAGTTTAAAAAAAAAAAAAAATTTTTTAAAAAGTTGTTTTTTTTTCTGTACCAGTGTATAAGAAAAAAAAAGAAAATCAAAGGGCAACCTTCATTGTATGGAAGTAGCAAAATAAGACAAACAGCGAGTTTGAAATAAATCGGACTACCAGTAAGAGAGAACTTTATGAAGTTTTGAATTTTGAAATATGAGATGACTAAATCTAGGCGAATCTCAAATTGGCAATTTGGTCAGTGAATTGTCATGAAGTCATGGCCAATTCTCCTGTTAAGACGGAATAGATTTTAGGTCAAAGTCCAGAGGTCAGTTAATACATGTAGCTAGATTCACACAACAGAACTTTGCAGGAATTATGAATATGTCATGTATGTCCTATCTGTGAAATTTAAACGTTAGCAGTGTCCTCATATTCAAATTAAGCAAGGAAACCCCTTTACTTGCTAGACTTCACTGTCAGACACTATTGAGTGACTGACTGGCTTCTTTTCTTCTTTGGTAATAACAGACATGAAAAGAGTTGTAATGGGTGCATGAGCATTTGTCTACATCAATAACCCACTTCTTATGATGGTCAAGATTCAACTGATTGAATCTTTGCACAGCATAAAACGTATGAACATTCTGTACAATTGTCTGAAAATCAAGACTAATATTTTTGGGCTCTATAGCCCTAAAGTCACTTTGACAACTAATTGTCGTTTTTTGCCCACTTGAAGACATTTTCGGGCCCGACCTTTTTCAGGGAAGTTCTAAATTAGTATTATCTTTCAAATGCAGTTGGAATTGACATTTTTCATTTTTTTTTGGGGCCTGCAAATGGGACATAGTACCTTTAACTTTAAGTTTAAAGTTTAGGTCATGGTTTTAACTTTAAAATAAAAAATTATCTTGTAGTTAAGTTAGGGACCATACGGACTGCGGACACACTCTTGGTTAAAAAAACTCTTGAAGTTATAAACCATGAGTGATCTTTAGGTCAGCCGGATAACTACATGTACAAGCAGCCAGGGGCTTTCACTGGAGGTTATGTGCGGAGCGGAAGCAATTGACTCTGAGCTTACGCCAGTCTCACTTCCCTGGCTTGTAAGTTTTAGTTTTACAAATTGTAATACTCTTTGTTTCGGTCCCATCTGTGAACCGTCGCATTTGTTCGTTGATCTACTGTATGTTTAAAATGATGAGGTTTTGCATACCGGTACTTAAAAGTTTATTTCTACAACTGTACTGTGTGAACAACGATAGCTATTTGTCCTGTAAAATCGCCACCCCCCCCCCCCCC